>JAJIBD010005760.1:0-125777 GCA_021461705.1 Cryptotis parvus
AACATCTCCATATGTCCTGTCTAATGCTAGTAGAGCCCAAGGGCATCTGCTTGCTCTAGGAACATAAAGAGCCTCAATCCATTCGGAATGAGGTCAATAATTGTTACTGGTATTTGGCATATCAAATACAATACGGGTAGCTTGCCAGGCTCTGCCGTGCAGGTAGCATACTCTTGTAGTCATCTCTAAGTCCAGTATTTATTGATGAACCGCACAGCTGCTGCCGCATGAGCCGGGGCTGTGATAGGCTGGTCTGCTGGGTGGACTTCTGACAAGAGAGAAGTCCGGATGTGGAAAATGGAGGCCCTCATGGAGTGGGGGGGTCATCTGGCTTGTTGCAAGGCTCTGCTGGGGTGGCGGGCCAGGGCCAGAACCTGCCATCCCTCCTGGGCGCCTCGTGAGCAGCTGGGCACAGGGAGAGCCAGTAGCAGCTCTGCCCCATGTCTGTGAGTCTCTCTGGAGGTGCATATTTGTCTTTTGCTGCTTTGGAGACAACCATGTCCTTTCTTGAGCATGCTTCCTTCTCATGCTTCCTTCTCAAGGGTATTTCCCAAATACCCTTGTCTTACTTCATTATGTATTTCCTCCTAAAATTCTTTTTTCTGAGGGAAAATCTAGGAACCTGGGAAGCCAGGGGTAAGATCAAGGACTGATGGTTCCCCAGAAACCCACTTCTCCACTAGTGGGAATCAATCTCCCACTGCCAACAAAAGCAAGTAAAATCTTACATCTAACTGGATAACAATGCATTACAAATGTTAGAAGACACACTGATATGAGTTAGCTGATAATATTCAATGATGATGTTTTCTTTTTACTGGGAAGAGGATAGTGCCACAGTTCTCAGAGCTCAGGACTAACTCTTGGTTCTCCTCTGGGATTACTCCTGGCAGAGTTTGGGGAACTATATGTGATGGTGAAATCTCACTTGTTAGCAAGGCACACTCTTTACCTCCTGTACTAGTCTGACACCAATTATGTTACTTAAAATTGAACTTAGGTGTGGGGGCAAGATGGCAGAGAAAGGATTCCAATGCACTGGAGGAGGACATTGACATGTGCTATGAGTATCAGTGAACACACGGGTCCTGGGATCCCTTATGTGCTTTTAGCTCTCCTACAGCACAAAGCCTAGTAGAAAGTGGGTAAAGTGCATAGTAAGAACCCAGAAAGGAAAAGTAAGAGTCAAAAAACTCACTAACTAGTGGGCCCATCACCTCTGTAGGGCCTCAGAAGCAGCCGAATGAGACTCGCTCACCATAATAGGCGCCTTTTTAGTGGTCCGAACACCACTGCTCATCAAAATCCACCCAAGAGAGACACTGATCAAGAGCAGCGTAGCAGAACATCTGAGTTCAAGCCCAGGTAGGCAGCTCTCAGAGGAGGCCTCACCAGGCATTCACAAGATGGAGCTGGGGCCTCACCCATGCACTGCCTCAGGGCGATCAGCCATCAAACGGAGACTCAGATGGGGGAGAGCTTACAGCTGGCTCTTCCTAAGTCTTGTGGCCACTTGCGGCATGCAGTACATCAAACTAGTGGAACCAATCATGTCCTAGAATATATTACAATCCACAATATTTAAGAAACAAGCGAGAAGGAGAGAGAGACAGAGAAAGAGAGATAGGAGATAAAGAACCTGCCATGGAAGCAGGCAGGGGGAAGGGGAGGGAAATGGGGACATTGGTGGTGGGTAAGGGGCATGGGTGGAGGGATGGGTGTTGGAACACTGTAGAACCAGAACTCAAACACGAACATCTTGTAATTGTGTATTTAGCAGTGGTATCATTTGTATCACTTGTCTTCCTGTTGTTCATCAATTTGCTCCATGATGATGGTATAATAAAAGAAATTATAAAAACAACAAAACTCACTATCGCAGAGATACTGTGAGAAACACCTTCGCCAAAGCTTCTGACACTAGGTGGCGCCAGATAGTTAGACAAGATAGTATTGTTCTCCCAATACGCCCCGTAAGTCACACCCTCCTACCCCACTCCATACCTTAAGTCCCAGACAAGAGTGGAGTCAGGGTTCCCTGGTCTTGGATACCCAAAACTCTGAATGAGCTGGTTGATGCAAAAGGGTCAGGGTGAGGCCCTGGGAACAACACATCGGAACTTCTCAGAGCCCAACAATCATAATAAGGAACAACTGCCAAGAAGCCCAGAAAACTCAATAATTGCAGAGAATAATCTGGAAGGTTTTTCTGGCACAAAACAAAGTTATAACCTCTCAGGCAAAAAGTTTAGATATTTCATAATGGCTATGTATAATGAGCATCAAGAAACTATAATACAGGCTAACAAAAATGCAGGAGAAAACGATGATGATAAGAGAGAAAACATCAAGGACAAAAGTATAGAACATCACCTGCAAAATAAAAAAAAATTTATGGATGAACTCAGCAACAGAATGAAGGCAGCTGAGCATGAATCAGTGTCCTCAATGATCACGATCATGATCACGATCTTCCCGTTGATCATCTATTTGCTAGAGTGGGCACCAGTAATATCTCCATATGTCCTGTCTCATGCCAGTAGAGCCAGGGGCATCGGCTTGCTACAGGAACATAAAGAGCCTCAAACCATTATATTAGGTCATGGGAATGACCTAATGTAATTGTTACTGGAATTTGGCATATCAAATACAACACGAGAAGCTTGCCAGGCTTGCCGAGCGGGGAGGCAAACTCTTTTAAACACCTCCAAATAAAGTATTTATTGATGAACCGCGGGCCGCTAGCGGCCGTGAGCCGGGCTGTGATGGGCTGGTCTGCTGGGTGGAGTTCTGACGAGAGGGAAGTCCAAATGTGGAAAATGGTGGCGCCCGTGGAGTGAGGGTGGTGGTCTGGCTTGTTGTGAAGCTCTGACGAGGTGGTGGGCCAGGGTTAGAACCCGCCATGCCTCCCGACTGCCTCATGAACGGCTGTGCACAGGGAAAGCAAGGAACAGCTCTGCCCCATGTCTGAGAGTCTGTGGATCAGCATACCTGGTCTGGATTGAGGAAAAAGCTGCTGCAGGGTGGGTGTCGATGATCCGGGCTGTGATGGGCTGGTCTGCTGGGTGGAGTTCTGGGCCGGATTGAGGAAAAAGCTGCTGCAGGGTGGGTGTCGATGATCCGGGCTGTGATGGGCTGGTCTGATGGGTGGAGTTCTGACGAGAAGGAAGTCCAAATGTGGAAAATGGCGGTGCCCGGGGAGTGAGGGTGGTGGTCTGGCTTGTTGTGAGGCTCTGGACCAGATTGAGGAAAAAGCTGCTGCAGGGTGGGTGTCGATGATCCGGCCTCAATGATACAAAGCAGGAATTTCTAGGAAATAACAGAAGACAGAAAAAGTTTGAAGAAAAATGAACACTATTCCAGAGAAATAGGGGAAATGTCAAGAGAAACAATTAAGGATCCTAAGAGTTTCTGATCAATAGGAAGGGAGGTTGACAAGGAAATCAAAATCAAAAATTTCCCAGAATATGAGAAATGCATCACCCAGATCCAAGATATTAAATGGTTCCAGCCAAAATAAAGTCTAGAAGAAAAACTTCAATACACTTGTGGATCAGAATGACAAAAGTCAATACCAGAGACAGAAAGCCTAAAAGAGCAAGATCAAGGAAGGAACTTATACACAATGAATCTCCCATAAGAGTTACATAAGATCAAATGAGACTTTGACATGCCAGAAGAGAATGGTGAGATATTGTAAAAATTAAAAACAAAGACGTAACAAACAGAAACTCAATGAAATGAACACAAGATAAGCTGCATAAATGCTTATCATTTCTACAAGATGTTGGCAATAAATTCCTTCATCTCAATTGACTCAATGTTTACATGCTAATTTCACCAAGTCACGAGACATATTGTGGTAGATGAATCAGATAACTGAACCAAGTGTCCTGCTGCATATAGGAGACACAATTGGACAGTCATGGTAAACACAAGCTTAAAGTTAAAGGCTGGAAAAAAAAATCTTACAAGAAAAACTGACCTAATGAAATCTGGGGTGGCCATGCTTACATCAGAGAACAAAGACTTCAAAATACAAAAAGGTTATAAGGGACAGGGAAGGACATTACTTAGGACCAAGGGATTCTATACACCAAGAACTTTAACTTCTAAATATATATGCGCTTAAAAATGAATCATAGAAAAATCTATTAAACAAGAGCTAATAGGACGTTAAGATATTGATAGTAACACAATAGTAGGAGATTTAAAATTTGTTTTAAAATGTATACAAAACCACAACTGTTGATATAATTTTAGGATTTACATTAACTAGATAAAAGGTCTAATATTAAAATACGTAAGCATAAAAATCATTTTATCTAAAAATTATTATTTCTCACCACTGGGTTGGTAAGTCCTTGTCTGAGGATTTACTAAGCTGTTTGTTGCTAGTTGAGTCTTCTGTGTTATTGCTTTTGTTTATTGAGTGTAGTTAGTTTCTAAGTTACTTTGGTGTGCCCCTAAGTATTTTAGTAGTAGAATTTTAGTATTAAAGGATTAGGAGGTGTCTCATGGCCACATATGTAGCTGCACAGTCCAGTCCATAGATTTCAGGATCAAAATGTTGACGTGGCAGTGGATATGGAAGGTGGGCATGGCTACAGGGGTTTCAGGAAGTGTGGGGGAGGAGGGGGTGGGAGGCTCCCACGCTGACTTCAAAAAGACACTCGAGTCTCAGCCTGGGAACTGGGGTACTTGAAATTACTGGCAATTTGATGTCTCTTTGGAGAACATTAATGAAGTGGTGGTGTCAAGGAATCAATAGACCGCAGTGGTTGGGTGTGGGTGCAGCTTCCTGGTCTTTGGCTGCTTGGGGAATAGTAGGAGATTTTAACATTCTTCTGTCACTGTTGGATAGATTAACTAGGCAAAAATCAATAAACACTTGCCTGAAGGAAAGAAAAGGAAGAGACAGGCCTAACATATATATGTATATTATATGCAAATACATCCACATATATGTATGTGTATATATGTGTGTATATAGATCTTTATTCTAAAAAAAGATTTATATCTATATCTATATCTATGTAGATCTATCTATCTATCTATCTATCTATCTATCTATCTATCTATCTATCTATCTATCTATCTTCTATCTATCATCTATCTATCTATCTATCTATCTATCTATCTATCTATCTATCTATCTATCTATCTATCTATCTATCTATCTATCTATCTATCTATCTATCTATCTATCTATCTATCTATATCTTTATTCCAAAAAAAGTTAAAAAAACAAAAAAAAAGTTGAGTGAACATTCTTCTTCCTCAGTGCACATAAGACATTTTCCAAGAAAGATCAGATGCTGGGGTCAAGAAATATCTTCATAAAATGAATAGAATAGAAATCATATCCACTATCTTTTTAGACCACAGTGCCTGAAAATGAATGGGAATGAAGACACAACTTACCAGTCATATGGGTCACAGCAAAAAGCTTTGTTGAAAAGAATAGTTCATAGAAATACATGCATCAGATATTAGAAAGTGCCCCTATACATAACCTAACTTCACAGCTTAAGCTATTAGAAAGAGACCACCAAGGGAAATTAATGATAGAAGGTACCAGGACTGATCAGTAACCCGGGAGAATGACCAGATGCACAGGTCATGCTTGCCTACAGAAAGCTGCCCAGGAAGCAAAGAGAGGGAGAAGCTGACTCTGTCTCTGGTCAACTTCACTATTTCTTCTATAGCCAGCAAACACGTGGGTTACTGTGGGAGCACCAGTTGGGTTTGGAGTTGGGTTTGAGGCCCGTCTCCTCAACCCCCTCCACCAGTGGGTGTAGACTACAGCCTTGAAGACGTCATCTACAACTGACAAGGTACCAGGGTTGATCAATAACATGGAGAGAATGACAAGATGTGTACTACTGCTACAACTCCTGCCTGCAGAAAGCTGTCCAGGAAGCAAAGAGAGGGGAAACTGGTTCCTTCCCTGGTCAGTTTCATCATCTCTTCTAGGACCAGCAAACATGCCAGATGTCATGGGCATACCAAAAAGGCTTGCAGTGGGGACTGAGGCCCCTCCTCTCTTCTACCTCCACCTCC
Organism: Cryptotis parvus; assembly: GCA_021461705.1. Classification (NCBI taxonomy): domain Eukaryota; kingdom Metazoa; phylum Chordata; class Mammalia; order Eulipotyphla; family Soricidae; genus Cryptotis; species Cryptotis parvus. Next base: position 6,064 of record JAJIBD010005760.1, read on the forward strand.
TTCCAGTGACCCAATGGGAGTGACTACAAGTTGCGCAGATGACATTCACAACCGACCATGAACCAGACTGATAGTAACTCTGGGAAGAATGGCCAGAGACACAACTGTTACAGCTTCTTCTTGTGGCGAAGCTGCGAAGAGACTGCACAACATATTAACAAAACCACCCAGTTGCGTGTCAGTTCTATGCCAGGACCTCTCCCATATATGTTGCAATGATCAATGTTGTTACAGTCAGCTATTAGAGCTGGTGTGGGGATAGGGAATGGGTTGGGGGCGGTAGCATTTGGTGGAGAGCTGGTGTAACAATAAATGTTCGTGACAGCTGTACTGTGGAGAAATCTGTAAACCACAGTGTTTAAATAAAAAATCCAATTCTGAATTATGCATTAAAAACTCAAGTCATGGAAATCAGCTTAGGAAAAGAGATGAAAGGCTTATACAAAGAAAACTATAAATCATTACTCAATGAAAGATATAGTGAGATGGAATAGATCTATTTTTCATAGGTAGGAAGGGTTGATATTTTCAAAATGATCATCCTTCCCAAAGCACTATACAGATTCAATACAGATCCTGTAAAATACCCACGATGTTCTTTATAGTCAAATGCTATTAAAAGTTACTCGGAATAATAAAAATTTCCAGCTCAAAAATTCTAGTAAAAAGTGAAGTTAACCATAAGTAGAAAGGCAACTATTGAATGACCTCTTATCTGTGATATACAGAATAACATGTCAAGGAAATCCAAGGCCCCAAATGGGGGTAAACCCTTGGTCCTACGCTATAGCAGTGTAAAGGGCAAAGAAGGAGAGAAATGGATGGGAATATAATGAGAGGTGGATGGAAAATAACAGGGACATAGGCAGGGACCTTGTCCACATTGATGATATAGAGGTATTGTGCCTATATGTATTTGAGAAAGCATGGGACCCAGACTGGAGGGAAGTTGACACAATGGTGGGGATTAGTTGTGAGACATTGTATGCCAAAACCTTATTTTGGACATCTTTATAAACCATAATACCTCACTACTTAATAAAACATAATCAAACAAAAACAGTATAGTAATTACGGAGCCTAAAATAAAACAAAGAATTAAATAAAAGCAAACCATAAAATTCCTAGAGTTAAGAACATAGTTAATATTGAATGACTAATAATATTCTCCTAAAATCAGAAATAGGATCTTAAGCAATGCAAGTCAGGGACCTTGGACATGATGGTGGTATCAGAGGTAAAGTAACTGTATACATCAAAGCCATGATATCCAACACAATGGTAAGCATGAGATCCAAAGTACAATAATTAAACCTAAAAACTAGTCTATTAAAGATGCTAATTGGGGGTGGAGGAACATTGGAATATTGGTGGTAGAATAATAACTCGGTGGTTTTGGAGGTGTGTTGCAGGACTCCTCTAAGAGCCTCCGCATCTGCTCTGGGTTGCCTCCTGCAAATCACTTCGTAGATAAAGGTGTAATCTATTAGACTTTGGTACAGAGACATGCCATCTCAGACACCCCTTTCTCTACCCTATAAAGGCTTTTCCAGGCAAATCTTGGCTCAAGACATTAGCATATAAAAGGGCCTAGGTGAGGTGCTGGGAGAAAATACCTGAGGGCATTTGACCCTCCCTGCTTTCCATTATAATGGGAGGGAGATCTGAGTTGCAGGGGTATAAAACTAGCTTGCTTCCTTTCTCGAGCTCTTTTTTTGGGCTCTCTCTTTGTGAGCTCACACCCTTCTTGGGAGTCTTTTCTTTGTCTCCTCTTTCTTTACACGTGATGGCCGCCATCTTGGCCTACACTTGGCTGGGATTCTAGCGGGGAATCCTAAGCACCGGTCTTTTCCTTTTTGCTGATTTATACGCCTGAACCTGTGATAAGTAAAGCCTTTTAAAACTGCATCGGATTCCTGAGTCTTCATCCATTCCCCGCCGGCTTCAGAGGTAGAAGGGAACTCGCACCCGGCACTGTTGGGGACCCGGCGGCATCCCCTGACAGAGGTGAAATATAGTATGCCTAATATTCTATTATTATTAATAGCTGTGTTATCAGAGTGTCTAAATAAAAAATTAATTAAAAATTGTAGCATATTACTAAAAGAGTGATTTATCTAACCAGTTTTTCTCAGTAAAATACTGGGAAGTATATCCCTTGATTGTGAGGCAAGGGGAAAAATCAAAGAGATTGCAAACAAGAAAATGGAAATATTTGATGACCTGGACAGTTTTCAAAAATACTTACCAGGCACTTTTATATAATATTCTTCAGCTGGGTTTTGTCAAGTGTTTTTCTCTTGGCTAGAGTGAAGCAATGAACTATTGAGGAAAAGACAGTAGAGGTTGGACACTGTTCTCAAGACATCATTTTAGGAACAAGTGCCATTCATATGACTCATGACTACATCACTCATCATGGATCTTTTGACTGAGGCTGTGTTCATCATGTTCTTCTGTTCATTATTATGATTGATTATTAATAAATGTTGTGAATTGTTCTTGACACTGTTTCAGGTTTTAAATAATGTTTAATAAGTCTAAGAAGACTTTAGAGAATATTATTATGTCTTAATGATTTTGGAAAAGGTAGTTAAGAATAGGGGCAAAATAGGCAAGATGGGGCAAGAGAGATAGTAAAGGGTTAAGGAACTTATCTTGCATGTGATTGACTGCAGTTCCATCCTTAACACCACATACGGTCCCCCAGAGCACTGTCAGAATGATCTTTGAACACATAGGCAGGAGTTATCTCTGAGTTCCACTGCATTTCCCACCAATATCAAACTAAACCAACTGACACCAAAACTACAAGAATATAAATTTAAGTACCTATGGTCACATTTTAATTTTTTGGTGGGGGCATTTTGGGTTTTGGAGCCACACTTGGTGATACTCAGGGCTTACTCCTGGCTCTGCACTCAGGAATTACTCTTAGCAGTGCTTGGGAGACTATTTAGGATGCTAGAGATCAAACCTGAGTTTGTCGCTTGAAAGGCAAGTGTCCTATTCACTGCACTATCTCTTCAGTCACAGTATTTTAATCTCGTTAGACAAAAGTTTTAATTTCAGCTACAGCAAAAATTTCCTTTGTAATTGTTTCCTATTGATCTGCACAAATTCAAATTTTACACAATGTTGTCTAAAGAAAATGAATTAAGCTATTTTAAAATAAAATATATTAAAATATTTTAGCATTTTATTTATGCATTGATTTTGAAATCTATGAAACTATATATATTTTTTTAAATTTTTTATTATACCACAGTGAAACATACAATTACAAAGGTGTTCATAATTGGTTCTTGGTAATACAGTATACCAGCACCCATCCCTCCACCAGTGCCCCATTTCCACCACCAATGTACACCACCCCCCCTCCCCCCCACCCCCCCCATGCTGCCTTAATAGCAGGTACCCCAGTTTCCTCTCTTTCTCTCTCTGTCTCTCTCTGTCTCTGCATCTCTCTCCCTCTTATTTTACACATGTGGCTAGCCCTGCAGGTATTTAGAGTTTATCACTTAAGTCTCTTTGTGTATATTCAATGGTGAGTTTTAATCTGCCATTACCATTTCCCCACATTTAGTAAAACACTGGTATCTATTTATGTCGTATTAATGAATGCAGTCATTCTATATCTGTCCTTTTCCTTCTGACTAATTTCACTCAGCATGATAGTCTCCATGTCCATCCATTTGCAGGTAAATTTCATAATTTCATCTTTTCTGACAGCCGCATAGTATTCCATAGTGTAGATGAACCACAGTTTCTTTAGCCAGTCCTCTGTTCTCGGGCATTTAGGTTGTTTCCAGATTCTAGCTATAGTGAATAGCGCAGAGATGAATAAAGAAGTACAGATAGTGTTTCTGCTATGTGTTTTTCGGTCTCTCGGTATATTCCCAGGAGTGCTATTGCTGGATCAAAATGGGAGCTCAATATCTAGTTTTCGGAGGAATGCCCATATTGTTTTCCAAAAGGGTTGGACCAGTCGGCACTCCCACCAACAGTGGATCAGAGTCCCTTTTTCCCCACATCCACGCCAGCACCGGTTGTTCTTGTTGTTTTGGATGTGTGCCAGTCTCTGTGGTGTGAGATGGTACCTCATTGTTGTTTTGATTTGCATCCCCCCTGATGATTAAAGATGAAGAACACTTTTTCTTATGCCTTTTGGCCATTCCAATTTCTTCTTTTTGGAAGCTTCTGTTCATTTCTTCTCCCCATTTTTTGATGGGGTTGGCTGTTTTTTCTTGTGGAGTGCTACCAGTGCCTGATATATCCTGGATATTAACCCATTGTCAGATGGGTATTGGGTGAATATCCTTTCCCACTCTGTGGATTGTCTTTGTATATTGGTCACCGTGAAACTATATTTTTAAAGCTACATAAATATTGTGCAAAAGTCTAATAAAAATCCTCACAAAATTTCCTGTCCAATTTATCTTCTAAAGAAAAATAAAACTTTAGAAAATCAGATAACACTAGTTTCTTTCCTAAAGACTTTTTCTTTGGAGTAAAACTTATAAAAATGTAAAGAGTTCAAACTCATTGCATTTTTAGCCTCAATAGACAATACAGATTCTTTCTCCTATTTTGCAGGTTATATCACTCACCGCCATCCTGTTACCACTTATGTGCTGTGACCACAACATATTCTTACTTCATTTGAGGATGTGACGCTACATTCACTTGATCTTTGATGGAGCATCCTGAAAAGGTTGACTTTGGTATTGCTGTGGAGACAGTTTGTCAATATTCCTTGTTTTAAACATTGGATTGCTATGAGACTGGCTGCCATTTCCCCAGGCAGTCCTTTGCTTTGAAAAAACATACCAATCGCATACTGTTTGTTGGTCCCTGGTGGGTGTCAGCATACACCTCCAGTACAGAAGATGCAAAATGAATGTGTGAAAACATTTTAGGTACAAGGTGCACAGTGGTTCTGCCTGACTAGAACACAGTGGTGAGCATGGGCATAAAAACAGATTCAGTGATAGTCCAGCGGGTAAGGCGTTTACCTTGCATGCTGCCGACATGGATTCGATCCCCGGCATCCCATATGGTCCTCCAAGCCATGACAGGAGTAATTCCTGAGTGTAGAGCCAGGAGTAACCCCTGAGCATCACTGGGTGTGACCCAAAAAAAGCAAAAAAAAAAAAAAAACCAGATTCAGGAGATCCTGGCCTACACTGAATGCAAATGCAATATTTGAAATAATTTGGTACAATCAGGTGCATATCTTCTGGGAATCCTGTTTGTCACTCCATAAAAATACAAAGAATTGGTCAACTAAAGGTCCTATGTAGAGAACTAGGAAGGTTGGATTTGGAACATAACACTAGCTAGGAAAAGAGAAGAGAAGAGAAGAAAATGGGTTGTTCCTAGAAGAAGCAGCTCAGCAAGCATACTCAAGAAGGCATCACAGTGTACTCAGAGATGACTCCCAGAAACCTTTGCAGCTAGGGCTCCCAGACGCTCTTTGTGGTTTATAGTCATAACCTGGAGTGTAAGAGCCACCATGACAGCAGGTTATGTTTCTGGTTCCTCCTGGGAACATATGCTAGGAAGGGTGTCAGGGTGATTCTAAGAGATGGACTGCAACTGCTGTGGAAAACTATTGGGTTCTGAGTGTGAAACAAGATCATCAGAGCTTACAGTGATGGTTTGCAGTTTGATATGCTAAGTCTGAGGATAAATGACCATTGCAATTTAGAAATGGGAAATTAGTTCTCAGAAGGAGGAGTGATTTATTGATGCTCAGGCAGGTACAACTGGACTTTGGCAAACTCAGGTTCAATCCTTGACATCCCATATGGTCACTTGAGCACTGCTAGGAGTGAACCCTGAGCACAGATCTGGTGGTTCTCAGGCCACTACTTCCCATTTTCTGTTGATTTCTCCATTTCCCTAGAAACTTAGGTAATGTTTGCCCGTTCACCAAAGAACTCTCCCAAAAGAGGAGACAGTGATGAAAAGAATAAGGCAAACAAAAACATTTTTCCTGTGCTTGCAGCCATTGCTGCTTCCCACAGTGCGTAACGGACAAGGAGCAAGTACGGGAAATGTACTCCCCTCCAGGCTGTGTGCACCAGATATGTCTTTGCATATTAATATGTTTACCCTTAATAGAGTGTAAATAATACATAGCTTATTTTCTAAATCCTTTTTGTCCTTAGAGGCTCATAAATAACTGTTCACATGGTTAGCAACCAGGAATAAGTTTTAATAAATTAATCAGGGACTGAATAAATGAAGAAAGTTGTGAATTGAAACACATGTCAAGAGAGCATTTTTTTATTTTATGTAGATTTTACATATTAACATTTTATTATCCTCTACATGTATGCATTAAAGTGATGTCATTTCTAAAAACACTTTTTTTTTGAGGGCCGCCATTTTCCACCTCTGGTCTCCCCACTTGTCAGAGCTTCACCCAGCAGAAAAGCTGATCACAAGCCCGGCAAAGCAGCCATGCAGTTCATCAATAAATGCACAATATGAGAGGCTACAAGAGTATCCCACCCGCACAGCATAGCCTGGCAAGTTACCTGTGTCATATTTGATATGCCAAATACCAGTAACAATTATAGACCTCATTCCCATGACTTGATGGAATGGTTTGAGGCTCCTTATGTTCCTGGAGTGAGCAGATGCCCTTGGACTACACTAGCATGTGACAGGATGTATGGAGATGTTACTGGTGCCTGCTAGAGCAAATCGATGAGCAACAGGAAGACAAGTGATACAAGCGATCACTTAAAGATTTCATCAGATTTATTTCTATGTTCATGAGTATTTGTCATTATCAAGTGCAAAAATTGTGGAACCTTAGTAGTCAAGCAGTGTATAATTACTATAACATAATACTGCGCTATGTAATATTATATGCTAAATTATATTATCTTATCTATATATGGCACTAATGACAATAATGTGTCATTACATTGCAGTACTAGAAATATTTTGAACCCAGTATACATTACAAAAGGTCATCAAAAAATTCTTTTTCTATTAGGCTATTGGGATAACTTTCTCCATAGAAAGACAGAAAACTGAATTTTGTTTTAATTTCACAATGATGTGTGGTCATGTTTTTCTCTGGTTTGAGATGTTCTTACCTATTATATCTTAGAAAAATGGTCTTGTTTCCTTCTTTCTCTTTACCTTCTACAGTAACTGCTTTCCTATTGAACAGCCAGATTATTTTCAGTAAATCCATAACAAAATAATGAATGGTCTAAAAAAGTTTTATTTGTCAAAACTCAACAGAATATTGAACTTAAATAATGTTTTTACTATCAACAGGTATACCTGTTTCAATGTTTGTTACATTTTAAACACGAATCAAAATTGCCTTGGGAAGACATAATCCAAGTAAGGCAGGTGTGGCTCCTTCGGCTTTTCAATCACTACACATCATTGCTAATTCAGAATGTGTCATGTGCAACTCAGAAATGTCCTAGCCTAGGGCTTGTACACACAGCAATCAAAAGGAACTTGATCATTGCTCAGATTTATTTTAGAGATGGGTGTGTGTGACAGGACCCTACAATCATAGGAACTATAATACGCTTTAGAACTTTTAGAATTTTCTGCAAATGGTGATGATTGACTTAATCCATTTTTCTTTATTTCCACCTCCCCAAAGCCCCATATTTGTAGCACTTGAGGTGAGTATCAACAAGTGTACTGTCTTCTCCTCAGTCCCTCTCTCTCCCTGCTGTTAATAAGAATAAGAATTCGGGGTCTTACTCTTCCGCAGATGGATGCTTCAATTCAGGAATGAGGGAACATTTGAAGACTAACTTTTTTCTTTGCAGAGGACTCATCTTTACAGCTCTAATATGAGAAAGTATGCTCTCTTGTGACACTAATAGAGGAGAGAAAATAATCACATTGTATTTCTTATAGAAAAAGTTCAATCAACAAGGTGGGCTGAATATTGGTTTGCCATTTTAACCTGTGTTGACTGAAGTTTTATACTATCTACAGAAGAAGCTGACTTATAGTTATCGAATAGCCTTTGCATGGGGAGTATCATTCTCATTAATGAGAAATTCAGGAGAGAACTTGTTTTAAGAAGCCCTGTTAAGGACAGATACAGAATGACTGCATTCATTAATGGGATATAAATATATAACAGTGTTCTACTAATTATGGGAAATGGTTATATCAGACTAGAACTCAATATTGAACATACACAAAGACACTTACATGATAAACCCTAAATGCCTAAATGGCAAACTACAATGTGTAAGAGAAGAGGGAGAGAGATATAGAGACAGAGACAGAGAGAGAAATAGAGAGAGAAAGAGAGGAAAAGAAAAAGTGCCTGCTATTGAGGCTGTTGGGGGTAGGTGAGATGGAATGTGGGACTTTGGTGGTGGAATAGGGCACTGGTGGAGGAACAGGTGCTGGAACACTGTACGAAGGAGACCCAATTATGAACATTTTTGTAATTGTACATCTCACGGTGGTATAATAAAATAATAATAGTAAAAGGAACAGAAGAGACAGTGCCTGTCATCCGGAGTCTATGCTGCCACATGCCATGGTGCCCATCCACATGGATTGTCATAGCAAGGCTCAGGTGAACTCACACGGTCAATACATCATCTTAAAGTTTTCCATGGAAAAAATTTCTTTAGGCTCCAGGGTGCGGCAGAAGGTGATTTAATCTACAAAGCTGCTCTGCTCTAGGCCAGAGACGCTACCCCACCCCGCAGGACTGGCGCCAAACCATCACCGCTCACTCCTTCCCTGAATAGTGGATCCTGTGCACTCAGACATATGGGTAGCATTACCTCAGCTCAGGCACAGATTCTGCTGCTATCAAGCCAACACATCTGAGGTATGCACCACTCTCCTAAAAATTGGAATTGTGGAATCTTGAAGAATCCATAATTCCTTTCAATATGAAGATGAAATCCCTTTTGACATGAAGATGAAATTGTTTTACATCTTCTGAAAAACTCTTCAGAATTTCTTCAGTGGTGCTAACTGAGGAGAATAGGAATGGGGTGGACATTTGGTTCTTACTTTCTCCTTGATTAATGTTATTTGTTTATTTCCAACAATGACTACTTTATTTCTGATACTCTTGAGTTTGAAATTGAATTGGGATTTGAAAATTCCAAGCGTTAAGAGGGAATAAAAGAGCCTTTTTCATTATTTATGGCAATGGTCTTAGAAATAAAAGCCAAGATTCATTCTGATAAGAAAGTCCTAATTTGAATTATTAAATTATATAAGTAGAACAGTTGATTCAGACAATTTTACTTATAGTGATTTTATTTCTCAATGACACAACTATCAAATGTTAATTTTTGGTTACTGTCAGAGTCCTCTAGTCAATGGGCTTTGTTTAAAAGTTTGGAAAAAGTATCAGTTCTTAGGATGTGTTTATGTCTATTAAACACCTTTTATTGTATCTCATGAAGTTTAATATCATATTTGAAAATGTATATTGATTTGGCCCGAGCGTTAGCCCAGCGGGCGGAGCGATAGCCCAGTGGGTAGGGCATTTGCCTTACACGCGGCCGGCCTGTGCCGGCCCGGGTTCAATCCCCGCATCCCATATGGTCCCCCGAGCACTGCCAGGAGTAATTCCTGAGTGCAGAGCCAGGAGAAACCCTGAGCATTGCCGGGTATGACCCAAAAAAAGCAAAAAAAAAAATATTGATGAATAAATAAATAAATAAATAGGCTAATGTTGGGCCTCCTCGGCAGTGTTCAGGGAGCCCAGAGGTCACTCTGAGTGATTCTTGGCCAGCTGAGCTGGATGGTTCAATGCTTGACCAGTGATTCAGTGCGGTCATGTAGTGCTGGACTGGGGATGGTGGCATTGTGGTATCAGGGATCAAACTTGAGTTTACATACATTCAAGACATGTCAAGACATGCAATCCTGACTCCTGCAAAAGAGCATTTAAACTTTTTGTTTTGTTTATCGGGCCACACTCAATGGCATTCAGGGTTTACTCCTGACTCTGCACACAGGGATCACTCCTGGCAGCTCTCAAATGGTGCCTGGGGTGGAATCTGGGTCATCCAGGTAAAGGCAAACACCTTACCTGCTGTACTATTTCTCTGGCTCAAAATTTACTAATTTAAAGAAAATTATTTTTTTTAAATTAAAGTTTGGTGCCATAAAACAATTCACAAGGGCATGTATACCCCCCCGTTTCCTCCTGCACAATCCCCCAAATCTACTGTCCCTGCTTCTATGCGCTTTTGTTTGTCCAGACTCAACTATACAGACACTGATGAGACTGAATGTACCACTCTACTCTATTTTAAATATGTGGTTAATCAAATCTTGCTCATTTCTCTCATTTAGTTTCTTTCACAGACTATCTTTAGGGAATTTTTATTTCAAGATTTGGGGAATATTTTAATGATTATTTCAATGAATTCTAATACATTTAACCACTATTTGTAGCCTACAGCAAAATATTTAAGATGCTCCCAACCACAAAAACTGCTGCTATGAATATGCATATCAGCCTGCCTGTGGGAATATGTGTGTGTGCACGCACACAAATGATCAGAAATGAAATGAATCTGACAGGGAGAACACATATGCTCTTGGCTTTTATTCTGGCTGGGATTTGTTGTAGTTTGATGTGCCAGTGTTGCTAGAAAAAACAGAAAAATATACATTTGTCTGAAAGTCCTGCTTTCTGATAACTCAGAAGCAAGAAGCATTAGCTCCAGTCTCTGATAAGAACTCCTGAAAATATGGGCCAGAGCGATAGCCCAGCGGGTAGGGCGTTTGCCTTGTACGCGGCTGGCCCATGCTGGCCCAGGTTCGATCCTTTGGCATCCCATATGGTCCCCGAGCACCGCTAGGACTAATTCCTGAGTGCAGAGCCAGGAGTAATCCCTGAGCATTGCTGGGTATGACCCAAAAAAGAAAAAAGAACTCCTGAAAATAGTTGTAGTAAGGTGGCAGCCAGAATGGGAAAGCCAAGATGAGGGGAAGAGCACAAGACAGGGTTTCTGAAGGCCTGAAGCTAACAGAAATCTGACACCTAACAGAGGGTAAGTGTCCAAGGTGGTATTTCCCTTGGTGAGTTGAAGGTGGTTTAGACTACAACATCCCCTCACTAGGACTGACTAGGGTACTTTTGAGAATATCCTACTCTGATGCTGTTTAGGAGGAATAATGGTTATTATTCCATTATTCCTCCTAAATAGCATCAGTGTTGCTGTTCTAGCAACACTGGCAGTGTTGAGCAAGGTTCAAAGGCCTTGTTTCCATCTGGGTCAACTGGGCAGGTAGACAAAAGTTTATTCACAGCAATCAGCCTGCTCCAGGAAGCCCTGTCCTGAGACCTGCTCTGAGACCTGAGCCCTGAGACCTGCTCTGCCCAGAGCTGAGGAAAGTGGCTCCGACAGTCATCTTTGGACTCATACTCTCACTTCAGTGTCAGCCCCAGTTGACCAATTCTCTGAGTCCCTTTAAAGGATAAACTAGTATTAGAGCCTCTAATAGGCCCAGGGCTGACTTTGTAGGGAGCTGACCTAACTAGGTTGAACCTAAGTAGGGTAACCTTAACAAAAACTCTCTATTATTCGTCTGTCAGATGAATGGTGAACAGATATTCCCCTAGTCTGTGAAGTGTCATTTCATTCTAATCATTAAGTAATTGCTTTTTGTTGTTTTTTTGTTTAGTTTTTTTTTTCAGCGCAGAAGCATATTACTCAAATAAGACCAACAAAAAGGAAAACAAAGTAGAAGGAGGTAAATAATAAAACAGAGCAGAAGTCAACAAAATGATGCCAAAAATCAAGCAAACCAACCAACCAAACAAACAAACAAACAAACAAATCATTGCAAAAGATCAATGAAACCAAGAACTGGCTTTTTCCTCTGAATAAAACATTAAGTAGACTCACAAAGGAAGAAAGAGAGAAAATTCTGATAATAAAATTAATCAGAAATGTATGGAGAAATACTACAACAATGACCTCAGGTTTAAAGGATTATAGGAGAATATGAAAATCTTTAAGCCATTAAATTGGAAATCAACGAAGAAATAAATGAATTTGTTTTTTTTTCTGGCCTTCCAAAGCTAAATCAATGGCAAATGGAGTACATGAATAGACAAGAAATGGAAGTGATAAAAAAATTTCTTCCCAAACAAAATTTAATATAATTTACTATCAAGTTCTTTTAAATCTTTAAAGGAGACTTACTTCCAAATCTTCTGTGGTCCTTCCAGGAAGTTTCATCTTCTTCCATTTTTTTTCTTACATTGTAAGTTTAGGCAATTGCCTTAAAACATCTGAACATCTGATGTGATTTCTTTGTCTCTTGTCTATTTCCATTCATATAATTTTAGTTCTATCCCTTCTATTTTTTCTTCATTTTGGGTGTGCTTTAGGCTTATTATTTGATTTGTATTCAAGAAGAAATTCTAGTGGTGCTAGGAATTGAACAAGTGCAAGCAAGTGCCTTAACTTTTTGGATCATCTCTCTACTCTCCTGCTTTGAAAAACTCACACGAATTAGTAATGGCACTATTGTTTTATACAGGTAAAAATCACATATACTTTGCACATGGACTGCTTTCATTGTTCCTATTGCTTCTTTCACCACTTATTTTTTAGCTTAGATTACGTTGCTCTATTTTTCCATTTATATAAGTGTAAATAAATCCTCTTCCTAGAAGTAGAACATTTAAATTTTAATGAGAGTCCATGAGGAAAATTATCTCAGTATATAACTGTCTAAATGATTCTCTTTGCTGTCATTCTTAGAGGACATTTTTCTTAGAAGTCTGTTTCTGCAATTTGATTGACACCTGGATGTCACTCCAGCCTTAACTCCATCATTTCTCAGTAGGAGTCGACTTATCCTAATATTTATATCTTTGAGTTCAATTGACTTTCCAAAAGTTGCTTGTTAAGACTTTCTTCTTGTTGTTTTAAAAATTGTCTGAAAATCTATCAGGATCCACCTAGTGACTGAATTCTAATTTCTGTTCTTAACATTACCATTGACCACCCATTCAATGTTACCTTTATTGTTTCTTCTCTATCTATGTCAGATTGCACTGATACAACTATGTTCACATTCTCTACAATTTTGCCAAAGGCTTAGCTCCTATCTGGGCTCATCTTTTGCTGTCAGAGAAAAAGTAAAGGCTAAACAATGCAATGAATGAAAGAGGTCGGTTGGGGGCAAGAGGTAGGGGGATGGTGGGAGGGAAACTGGGGACAATTTGTGCTGGAAGAGGGATATTATTGGAACACTGTATGACAGAAACCCAATCATGTATGATTTGTAAGGGTCTATCTCATGGTGATCCAATATAAAAAATGAATAAAATTTTTAAGAATTTACAAACATATTATGCTCATGCTTAGAGCTTATCACATTGATTCTGTTTACATTGGTAAATAAAACAACCTGGTCAAACAAGTCAGTGAGGCAGGGGATATGAATTCATTTACAAAAGAGAGGGAAATAAATAATTGAGAGCTATAAAATATCTATCTCAATCCAAAAAGCATACAAATAAAATTGCTCCAAGACACACTGTAATGAGAGCCAAAAACAGAGATAGAATTTTAAAAGTGACAAGAAAAAGGAAATTACTTACAAAGGCAACACCTTAAGAGTCACACCGTACTTAACAAGTGATCCTCTACAAATCCGAACAAAATGGATGGTAGCATACTTTATTTTCTTTTTTGGTGTGGTGGGGGGTCAAAATGGATGGTAGCATACTTTATTTTCTTTTTTGGTGTGGTGGGGGTCATATCTGGTGATGCTCAGGGGTTACTCCTGGCTCTGCACTCAGGAATTACTCCTGGCAGTGCTTGGGGGCCCATACCTGGGATGCCGGGATTAAGCCCTGGTTGACCACATGCAAGGCAAACACCCTACCTGTTGTACTATCACTCCAGCCCCAGATGTAGGTATATAGTAAAGAAACTCACTGATATGAAAATCTCGCCAAAAATACTCTATCTAGATTATTGCTCAGAGTTGAAGGAATAACACAAAGTTTCATGGATAAGCAACAACTCAGGAACTTCATTGTCTTGTAAATAACCTTCCAATAAAAATTAAAGTAGCTTCTTTAAAATAGGACAGATGTCACAAATATCTATGATTTCTACAGAATGCAGCAATAAACAATTTCATGTCAAAATTTCACTTTATGTCAATGGCCTAAACTCAATAAAGAAACAGAGTAGCAGGATTCAGAAAACTAGACCCAATTTTCTGCTGCCTATAAAAGACATATTTGTACAAACATGGGGAACACAAACTTAAGTCAAAGGCTTGGAAAAGTTTTACAAGCAAACAATTGCCTGAAGAAGGCTGGGGTGGTGATACTTATTTATATCAGACCTCATAGACTTCATATTTTAAAAGTTTATAAGGGACAGGGATGGTCAATTCTTAATGATCAGGAATATACACATCATGAAGAAGTAACAGCACTAAGCATTTATACACCCAATGAGGGATCATCACATTAGTCATAATATATGCCCACTAGACCTGAAGGAAGATATTAACAGCAATACTGCAATTCTGGAGACATCAGCCTTGCTCTATAACCTCTGGACAGAGCAACTAGTCAAAAACTCAACAAAGAAGTACTGACTTTGGAAAAAGACATGGAATAGGCTAACAGACATAAATAGAACTCTTAGTCCCCCAGAAGTCAAATATACATTTTCCTGTGCTGACATTATCCAAGTACACTATATGCTAGATTACAAAAAATACATATTCCCTTAAAATCAAGAATTCACCAGCAGCAAACATAGTGCTTAACAAAATAACATTCATATCTTGATAAATAAAGATGCAAAGATTCTTATTTTCCTTTTCTTTTGCCTTGAATAAAATGTAATTTGAACACTGATTTACAACGTTGTTCACAATACAGTTGTTAGAATGTTCAATACTCCAACACCAGTTCTACCACCAAAGTCCCCACCCAGTTTCCTATCCCCTTCTGCCCCTTTCCTCCAAGCCTGCTCCCTTAGCAGGCACAAAATAATTTACTTTATATTGCCTTTCTATTTTCTTTTTGGGTCACACCCGGCGATGCTCAGGGGTTATTCTTGGCTCTGGGTTCAGGAATTACTCCTGGCCTGGCATTGCTAGGGGGACTGACCACATGGGATGCTAGGGATCGAACCCAGGTTGGCCGCATGCAAAGCAAACACCCTACCTTCTGTGCTGTCACTCAGGCCCCTATATTGCTTCTTATAATATAAACTAAGTAACGGTGTTGCTAAAGTCACAGCCTGAGTATTTACTGATCTATTAGGTATGAGTTGAGCCTTCTATGTTATTAATTTCTCTCCTTGAGCTTGGGGTCTTCTACTCAATTTTCCTATTAATTTTCTGTTCTTCTACTAGACTGTCAGCTCTGTGAAGTTTGGATATATTTTGTGGTCACATGCTTAAGGGACTTTGGAGCTGGGATGATCAGCTGCTGGTCTCTCTCTGAGTTCAGCAGTGAAGCTGGGCCATTTCTCTGGCAGCAGTGGAAGCCAGACGTGAGTGGGTGGAGTTTGAGATTTTGGCAAGCCAAAGGCTCATCCACTCCAACCCAGACAGGCTCCAGAGATCCGTGGGATTCAAAGACTCTTAATAAAATATTAACAAACTAAATCTAACAATAGATCAAAATGGTCATAAACCATGACCAATAGATTTATCCCATGAATGAAAGGGTGATATAATATATGCATATCAATGAATATAATGCATCACATCAATACGAAAAAATAAAATCATATGATTTTTTGAAGAGAAAGCATTTGACAAGATCTAACACTCGATACAAAAATTTTTTGCTAGACAGGGAGTTTAAGAAAACTTTCTAAATATATTTAAAGTTCTTTAACATGAAATTATAGTTAAAATCATATTTGATAATGAGGAACTGAAGGCCTTTACACTAAGGTCAGGCAGAAGACTCGGTACTATAAGTTTTTACCCTAACAATTAGGTAAGAAAGATTTAACAAGGGTATCCAGTTGGGGAAAAACAGAAGTCAAATTATCCTTATTCGCACATATCATACTACACTTAGAAAGCCCTAAGGAGTCTCCTAAGCAAAATACTAGTATAAATGAACTTGTACTGAAAAAAAAATAAGCAACAAAATCATGCAGAAATATATGCCATTTTTATATGAAAGCAATGAAATGAGAGATATTTTAAAAGTTATTTTAAATTAAATTAAAAATTATTTTTAAAATGAAAGTTGCACCTCAAAAAATCAAATACATGGGAATCAACTTAACAACATAGGTGAAAGTCATATAAAGAAAACTAAGTTGGGCTGTGATAGTCTGGTCTGCTGGGTGGAGTTGTGACGAGAGGGAAGTCCAGATGTGGAAAATGGCGGGCCCCATGGAGTAGGGGAGGGTGGTCTGGCTTGTTGTGAGGCTCTGCTGGGGTGGCAGGCCAGGGCTAGAACCTGCCATGCCTCCTGGGTGCCTCACGAGCAGCTGGGCACAGGGAGAGCAAGTAGTAGCTCTGCCCCATGGGGGCAGAGCTGTCAAATGACAATACTACACAAAGTACCATACAGAATCAAAAGCAGTCTGCATTTAAAAAAAAATCTATGACATTTTTAAAAAAAAACATGGACCAAACACTGTTGAATCTTATATAAAGAAACAACTCTCCTCCATAATAGCCAAAGCAGTATTAAGGAAAAATGAAGATGGGTGGCTTTTTTCCTCCAATTTTATTACATTATAATGTTGTATCAACCAAAACAATGTGGTACTGGAATTGAGACTTTTAGTACAATAAAATAGAATTGAGATCCCAGAGACATATCCTCAGATATACAGTTAGCTAATCTTTGACAAAGGTACAAAGAGCATGAAATAGAGAATTGAAGGCCTGTTCAAAAAATAGTGTTCAATAAACTGTTCAATCAAATGTCGAAAAGTGAACACAAATCCCTATTTCACACCATGCACAAAATTCAAATGAAAATGAATTAAAGACCTAGATATCTGACCTGAATCCATAAATATTATTGAGGAAAAGTAGGTACAGCTCTTCATAGCATTAAAACTAGAGATATCTTCTAGGATTCAATGCCCTTGGCCAAGCAAATGGAAGTGAATGGGATAAACAAATGGAACTATAGCAAGTTAAGAAAGCTTCAGCATTACAAAACAAACAAGCACCGGAATAAAAATACAACCCACAGACTTGGAGAAAATATCTGCCCACCACCTATCTGACAAGGGCTAATATATAAAACACTAATGGACCATATGGGTACCAGACATTGAACTGGTCAGAAGCCTCAAGGCTAGTTCCCTGCCCACTGTACTGTCTCCCCAACCTTCCCATCAGTCATTTTCAGCAAAAAGTGAAGCCATTCCTTTACCTTCATTTCCCTAGCACAACTGGAGTCTCCTGATAAAGGTAGGGTATTAGATAGGGACAAATTGGAATAGGTAGGGGAAGGTTAGAAAGAATGTCCCTAAGGAAATGAATTGCTGGTATGTGAAGATAGAATGTCACGTGGATGGGGATAGAACATGCATGATAACCAGGACCAGTCAAAGGACTTACCAAATGTCCTTCTGAGCAAGTATACAATTCAAAATAGATCATTCAACAGGGAGATGAATTCTCTGGCAATGGATAACCTGTTTCTAGTCTTTCAATGTCTTAGTCCCAGTTTAACTAGGTTGCCTGCTTTAAATCTAATGTACAGTGCTCACTAGTTAGTCCCCAACTCAGTTAAAAGATAGAATAGGTGAAAGGTTTCCTCCTTTTCCTCCTAGGTATGATTATTTGGAATCGTACCTAGGAGATCTCACCCATATTACAGGAGAGTCACTGCCTCTTTTTACACCTCTTAAGTTAAAATATTCTTGATTTAGTCATCATTTCTCCGATTTCTTGCTCTCAAATTTGTCTGTTTGAAAGGAAAAGCCTAAGTGTGCTGTGATACTTGAAGCTGGACTGAATTAGAAATGAATGTCTTTAACTACAGTTTAAACTACAGTTAAAGACATTCATTTCTTGAAAATGGTGACATCACAACAGAAAAAACAGAAATACAAAAGATCATCAGAGGTTATTTTGAGAACCTGTATGCCACAAAACATGAGAACCTAGAAGAAATGGATAAATTCCTGAAGTCCTATAACCTCCCACGATTGAAACAAGACCTTCAATACCTAAATAAGCCTATCACCATCGGGGAAATTGAAACAGTAATTAAAAAGTCTGCCCAAAAAACAAAAGCCCAGGTCCAGATGGGTTCACTGGTGAATTCTACCAAACCTTTAAGGAGGACCTACTGCCAGTCCTGTTCAAGCTCTTCCAGGAAATAGAAGAAACAGAAACACTCCCAAACAGCTTCTACGAGGCGCATATCACCCTGATACCCAAAGCAGGGAAAGACAATACAAAGAAGGAAAATTACAGACCAATCTCCTTGATGAACACAGATGCTAAGATCTTCAACAAAATACTAGCAAACAGAATCCAAAGACTCATCAAAAAGATCATACATCATGACCAAGTAGGATTCATCCCGGGAATGCAAGGATGGTTCAACATTCGCAAATCAATCAACATAATACATCACATCAATAAGAGAAAAAATAAAAACCATATGGTCCTATCGATAGATGCAGAAAAAGCATTTGACAAGATCCAGCACCCATTCATGATTAAAACCCTCCAGAAAATGGGAATTGAAGGAAGCTTCCTCAAGATAGTCAAAGCCATCTACCAAAAGCCCACAGCGAGTATCATTCTCAATGGGGAAAAATTGAAAGCCTTCCCCTTAAGATCAGGAACACGACAAGGTTGCCCTCTCTCACCTCTTTTATTCAATATAGTACTGGAGGTACTCGCCATAGCATTCAGAGAAGAAAAGGACATTAAGGGCACCCAGATAGGCAAGGAAGAAATCAAGCTATCATTATTTTCAGATGACATGATATTATACCTAGAGAACCCTAAACTCTCGACCCAAAAACTCTTAGAAACAATAGATAGGTATAGTAGAGTGGCAGGGTACAAAATCAACACGCAAAAGTCGGTGGCTTTCCTATATAAATAACGAAAAGAGAAGAAAGGGATATTAAGAAATCGATTCCATTCACAATTGTGCCACAGAAAATTAAAATACCTAGGAATCAGCTTAACCAAGTGTGTAAAGGATCTATACAAAGAGAACTACAAGACACTGCTTCAAGAAATAAAAGAGGACACGAGGAAATGGAAACACATTCCCTGCTCATGGATGGGGAGAATTAACATTGTTAAGATGGTAATACTCCCTAGAGCTTTGTACAGATTCAATGCGGTTCCTATAAGGATTCCCATGACATTATTTAAAGAAATTGACCAAACACTTCTGAAATTCGTGATGGAATAATAAGCCCCCACGGATAGCTAAAGCAATCCTTGGGAAGAAGAAGATGGGAGGCATCACCTTTCCCAACCTTAAACTGTACTACAAAGCAGCAGTAATTAAAACAGCGTGGTACTGGAATAAAAACAGACCGGTGGACCTATGGAACAGAGTTGAGTATCCTGACACCCACCCTCAAAGACATGATCAGTTAATCTTTGATAAAGGTGCAAAGAGTCCAAACTGGAGTAAGGAAAGCCTCTTCAACAAGTGGTGCTGGGAAAACTGGACAGCTACATGTAAAAAAATGAATTTGGACCTGTGTCTAACACCTTGCACAAAAAATCAGTTCAAAATGGATTAAAGATCTCAATGTCAGACCTGAATCCATAAAGTATGTTGAAGAAAATATAGGAAAAACCCTCCACGACATCGATGCTAAAGACATCTTCAAAGGTGAAACACCATTAACAAAGCAACTAGAAGAAAATATAAATATATGGGACTACATGAAACTGAAGGGCTTCTGCACCTCGAAAGAAACAGTGACCAAGATAGAAAGACAGTCGACAGAATGAGAAAGAATATTCACCCAATACCCATCTGATAAGGGGTTAATATCCAGGATATATCAGGCACTGGTACAGCTATATAAGAAAAAAACAGCCAACCCCATCAGAAAATGGGGAGAGGAGATGAACAGAAACTTTGACAAGGAAGAAATCTGAATGGCCAAAAGGCATATGAAAAAATGCTCATCATCACTAATCATCAGAGAGATGCAAATCAAAACAACAATGAGATATCACCTCACACCACAGAGAATGGCCCATATCCAAAAGGGTAAAAGCAACAAGTGCTGGCGTGGATATGGGGACCAAGGGACTCTCATACACTGTTGGTGGGAATGTCGACTTGTACAACCTTTCTGGAAAACAATATGGACATTCCTCCAAAGACTAGAAATTGAGCTCCCCTTTGACCCAGCCATACCGCTCCTGGGAATATACCCTGGAAAGCCAAAACGCACAGCGGAAACACAATCCACACTTTTATGTTCATAGCAGCACTGTTCACAATAGCCAGAACCTGGAAACAACCAGTATGCCCGAGAACTGATGACTGGATAAAGAAACTGTGGTACATCTACACAATGGAATACTATGCAGCTGTCAGAAAAAAATGAAGTTATGAAATTTTTGCTATAAATGGATGGATATGGAAAGAATTATGTTGAGTGAAATTCACGATCACGATCACGATCTTCCCGTTAATCATCTATTTGCTAGAGCGGGCACCAGTAATATCTCAATATGTCCTGTCACATGCTGTAGAGCCAAGGGCATCGGCTTGGGACAGGAACATAAAAGAGCCTCAAACCGTTATATTAGGTCATGAGAATGATCTAATATAATTGTTACTGGCATTTGGCATATCAAATACAACACGAGCAGCTTGCTAGGCTTGCCGCCGGGGAGGCATACTCTATAAACACCTCCAAATAAAGCCTTTATTGATGAACCGCGCGCCGCTTGCTGCGCACGAGCCGGGCTGTGATGGGCTGGTCGGCTGGGTGGAGTTCTGATGAGAGGGAAGTCCAATGTGGAAAATGGCGGCGCCCATGGAGTGGGTGGGGGGTCGTCTGGCTTGTTGTGAGGTTCTGCCGGGGTGGTGGGCCAAGGCTGGAACCCACCATGCCTCCCGACTGCCTCATGAACGGCTGGGCACAGGGGAGAGCAAGGAACCGCTCTGCCCCATGTCTGAGAGTCTCTGGACCAGCATACCTGGGCCGGATTGAGTGAAATTAGTCAGAAGGAAAGAGAGAGACATAGAATGACTGCATTTATTTGCATGACATAAATATACTAGGTGATCTTACCAAAAGTGGAAATTACCACAAGCGTGTGGGAATCAGAGGTTGGTTTAGATAGAGAAAGGAACATGAGTGAATAAATGTCTAAAGTTCTGATACTAACATAGAACTGAGCATTAAATACAGACAAAAAATGCAAATGATGGCTTCTAAGTGTATCCGTAGTGCAACCCACAATGTGTGGGAGAAGGAGGAGAGAGAGAGGGAGAGGAGAGGAGATAAAGAACCTGCCATTTAGGCGGGATGTGGGAGGGGAGGGAATTGGGGACATGGGTGGTGGCTGAGGGGCACTGGTGGAGGGCGGGTGCTGGAACACCATGTGACCGAAACCCCAAGCGTGAACAACGTTGTAATTGTATATCTCACGGTGGTATAATAAAATGTTAAAAAAAAATAAAAACAAACAAAAAAAAAAGACATTCATTTCATTCAGTTGGTAAAATTTGTTACCAAATTTTCTTTTTTTTTTTTTTTTTTCTTTTTTGGGTCACACCTGGCAATGTTCAGGGGGTTTCTCCTGGCTCTGTACTCAGGAATTACTCCTGGCGGTGCTCGGGGGACCATATGGGATGCCAGGGATCGAACCCGGGCTGGCACAGACTGGCCACGTGCAAGGCAAATGCCCTACCCGCTGGACTATCGCTCCGGCCCCCAAATTTGAATTTTCTTATCTTCTCCATAAATGCAATCAATTCCATGTAATTATAGTCAGCAATGTTCAAGCTGAAAATGGACATTTTCTAGTGTTCTTGAAGTTTATTGTCACTGATGTGATAAACCAATAGGGTGTGGTTGGGGCATGTATGACTCAGTAATCTCCCTAAAGTTGAAATAGGTATTCTTTTCTTAGCTCCTTAATTAGAATGGGAATTGTCTGAGTTTCTATCTGGTATTCTAGACTATTATTTAAACCCTATTTATTTATTTACTTGTTCATTTTTCCCCTTTGAAATATAATTTAAATACTGTAATTTACAAAGTTGTTCATAATACAATCATTTCAGGTATTCAGTATTCCAACACCAATCCCAGCGCCAGTGTGATCTTCCCTCCAACAATATCCTAAGTTACCCACACCCAGCGTGCCTCCTTAGCAGGAAGAGCAAAGTAACTTACATTACTATTACAACTTATGTCTTATAATGGTGTTATACTAAAGTTATTGCCTGAAGATTTGCTGAGCTGTTAGGTGCTTGTTGTACCTTCTGTTATTATTTTTGTTAATTGAGCTTAGTGGGCTTCTATACAAACATCCCATCTAATTATCTGTGTTTCTATGGGCAGTCAGTACTATGAACATTGGAAATGTCCTCCAGTTGTGGATGCAGCTGCAGCTCCAGCAACTATGTCACTAGGAGGATTCAGCACCTTGGCATGCTGGGCCTACCAGATTTGGCTGAGCTTTGCTTCTCTCTGAGATGGGTCATGGAAGTGGGTGTGGGTGAGAGGAGTGCTGGGCCTTTTCCCTGGGTGGGGACTCAGCCTGCCCCAAACCTAGAATGCTCCAGTGATCTGGGCCAGGAGAAAGAGTCTACCAGTGTTATCCGGTTAGAGTTTCTAGATTATTAAGCAAATTAATATAAAGGTGCATTCAGAGAATAGAGAGCATCAGCATAGCCAAACTTTTACCTCAAGCTTCTTTCATGTAAGAAATAAACTGGATTTCATATTTGGACAAATATTTATTTGGACATGCTTTGTCTCTTCAAAGTAAACACTACTTAGTATCTTAGAATAGGAAAATATCCAGATTAAGAATCTATGAGGAAATATGTGCTTTATCTGTCGTTCTTCTCTCTTAGCTCATCCTGAGCCACAGAAAATTTTTTCTAAGAGGGGGTCACAGTCCTGGAAACTCCACTACGGTCATATGCAGATCATTGTGGTTTGGGAACTTCATGTGACAAGGAGGCTTTCTTCTCTCTGAAACTGTTTTACATTCCTGGAGTATGTGACTACTCATTACTAGCAGACAGTTGTTATTAGGAACTTAATTGAAATGTATGTGTAGAGTATATATCATCTATCTCTCTCTAGATATTTGTAGACACACATGTGTCAACATAGACCTCTTTTGGCATCAATGTTATAAATGCTCTTTCTGCTTGATCATAAAAAAGGAGACTAAAAGCAAGATGAGTTATTAATATTTACAAAGACAGGAGATTTTAAGTTGTATTTAAATATAAAAACAGCTTCATAAGATTTAACATTGCTATTTCTTTTAAAAGAGGAAATAATGAGTACACTAAGTTGATGGGAAAGTAAAATAGTAGCCAACTAAACTCGATAAACAACAATAGCACAGAAGGCTCAACCAGCTACAAATAGCTCAGTAAATCTGCAAAGACTTAGTGACCCAGTGGTGAGATATAACAATTTCACAAATTTTCTCTTATGGAATTACTTTTCATAATTCCATTAGCCATTTAGTAGTAATAATATAAAAAATTATTGTGTACTTGCTAAAAGGGTAGGCTTGAGGAGTTTTGGGAAAATAGGGACAGTGGTGGATGAAAGGTCATTCTGGTGGTGGGATTGGTGTTGGAACATTGAATGCCTCTAATAACTATATTATGGGGGCCTGATGGTATGGTGGGAAGATATTTCCTGGAAGTCAGCAGACAAGAACAAGAGACTCCTTGGCACACAGAATCTACCATAATGGCTGCTTTATAACCCTAATACCTGGCTACTCCCATAGGTGGGTGTGATTTTTCAGAGCGGCTGCCATTTATTTTCCCCACCATATCCTATTTAGGGAAAGAAGAGATCACCACCCACCAAGTTCCCTAAAATCCCTCCTAGGCAGTGAGAAGGGGACTTTGATAGTATATTAGAATATGCTAGTGCTCTACTAACTGTTGGAAATGGTAATGCCATATTAGAACTGAGCATTGAATGTAGGCAAAGGGATATACATGATAACCCCTAAATGTATGTCAAGACACAATGTGTAAGAGAAGGGAGAGAAGAGAGAGAGAGAAGAAAAAAAGAGAGAGAGAGACAGAAAGAGATAGAGAGGGAAAAGGAAAAGGAAAAGTGCCTGCTATGGAGTATGGAGGCTGGCTGGGGGGAGGAGGAATCTGGGGACATTGATGGTAGGAAATGTGCACTGGTGGAGGGACAGGTGCTGGAACACTGTATGACTGAAACACAATCATGAACGCCTGTGTAATTGTATATTTCACGGTGGTATAATAAAATTAAAGAAATGCAAAAAAAAATAGAAAGAAAAAACTACCTCTAGAGTACCATAGGTATCGTGGGTAAACAGCACAATCACCATGAGGAATGGATAAAGATAGGAGATTTGAAGCTACAACAGGGAATGCCCATATATATAAAATCTCTCTGATAAAAAAATTCGAATTGAAATGGTGAGGATGTTTAATGAGCT
The DNA here is from genome assembly GCA_021461705.1 of Cryptotis parvus. NCBI lineage: Eukaryota > Metazoa > Chordata > Mammalia > Eulipotyphla > Soricidae > Cryptotis > Cryptotis parvus. The sequence continues at coordinate 30,718 of JAJIBD010005760.1, forward strand.
CAAAGAAGCAGTGGAATGGACATCCAATAAATTACTGGGGGATATGAACAAAACAATGGAATGGACCACCAATAAAATTCAGGGGGAAATGAGAGTAGAAATAAGAAAATTATAAACATAAAGTCATTAATTGAAAAGTCAGTAGATGAAGTGAACAACTCATTGGGTGCTCTTAACAATAGAGTAACTAGAGTAATGACAGCTTAAGACAGAATTAGTGAGCTGAGGCTGAGGTGGGAGACCGATCACTATCAAGGAATTTTAAATGGTAATCAAAAAGTCTTTCCCAAAACAAAAGCCCAGGCCCAGAGAGATTCACTAGTGAATTCTTTCAAACCTTTAAAGAGGACCTACTGCCAATCCTTTTCAAGCTTTTCCAGGAGCTGAAGAAACAGAAACACTCCCAACAGTTTCTATGAGGCAAATATCACCCTGATACCAAAACGGATAGAAACACCACAAAAAAAGAATTACAGGCCAATACCCATGATGAACATAGATGCAAAGATCCTCAACAAAATTCTACTAAATAGAATCGAAAACTCAATGAAAAGATCATACACCATAACCAAGTAGAATATTTCCTGAGGATGCAAGGATGGTTCAATATTTGCAAGTCAATCAACATAAAAGACCATATCAATGAAAGAAACAATATGTAATCACATCAATAGATGCCGAAAGCATTTAACAAAATTTAGCATACATTCATGATAAAAACTCTCAACGAAGTGGAAACTGAAAGAACATTTTTCAATGTAGTCAAAGTCATCTACCACAAGCCCACAGCTAGCATTTTTCAGTGGGGAAAAGCTAAAAGCTTTCCCCACTAACATCAAACACAAGACAAGTGTTCCCACTCTCCCAACTCCTACTCAATAGAGGCAAGCAAAATATATCAAGGGCATCTAATAGGAAAGGAAGAAGTCTAACTTTCACCATTTGTGAATGACATGATACTATACTTAGAACATACTAAAGATCACATAAGAGCCAGAGCGATAGCCCAGCGGGTAGGGCGCTTGCCTTGCACGTGGCCAGCCTCTGCTGGCCTGGGTTCAATCCCGGCATCCCATATGGTCCCCCGAGCACTGCCAGGAGTAATTCCTGAGTGCAGAGCCAGGAGTAGCCCCTGAGCATTGCAGGGTGTGACCCAAAAAAAGGCAAAAAAAAAAAGATCACATAAAAGCTCCTAAAAAAAACATATTTGTGTTGTGGCAAGTTACAAAATAAAGTGGCAGGTTACACGACTTTGCTATGTACAAATAATAAGAGAAGAACGAGACATTAAAAATCAATCCCATTCACATTTATGCCTCAGAAAATCAAGTACCTTGGAATTAGCTTAACTAAAGAAGTGAAGGTCATATACAAAGAAAAATACAAAATACTACTTCAATAAATTAAAGAGGACAGGAATAAACTCAGGCACATCTCCTGCTCAAGAATCAGAAGAATTAATAGTGTGAAAAATGGCAATATTCCCCAAAGTACTACACAGATTCAATGCAGATACAGATTCATGGGTATAAGGATATCCATGACATTTTTCAAAAAATAGATCAAAGTCTCCTGAAATTCATATGAAACAATAAATTCCCATGAATAGCTAAATCAATCCTTGGAAAAAATAAGATGGGAATCACCAGCTTAAAACTGTACTATAAAGTGGTAATAATTAAAACAGTATAATATTGGAATTAAGATTGACTTGAAGATCAGTGGAATAGAACTGAATATCCTGACACAGACCTCAAATATGTCATCATTTAATCTTTGAAAGGAGCAAGAAATATGAAGAGGAGCAAGGAATGTCTCTTCAACAAGTGGTTATAGAAAAATTGGGCATCTACATGAAAAAAATATGATCTCAGATTTCTATATAACACTATGTACAACAGTTGGATCAAAATGGATTAAAGACCTTAGCTTCAGACCTGAATCCATAAAGTACATAGAGGAACATGTATGCAGAAACCCTTGACATTTAAGCAAAAATCATTTTCAAAATGAAGCACCACTGACCAAGGAAGTGGAAGCAAAGATAGAAAAATGGAATTACAATAAATCAAGAAGCTTTGCACTGTAAAATAAATTGTGACCAAGATACAAAGACAACCCATAAAAGGGAAAAATTATTTATCCAATAGACATCTGATAAGGGGTTAATAAACAAGATATATAATGCACTGGTAGAATTTTACAAGTAAAAAATTCCTACCCCCCAACAAAAAATGGGGAGAAGAAATGAACAGAAACTTCCTCAAAGAAGAAATTCAAATGGCTGAAAGCGCATGAAAATTGTTCTACATCAGTAATCATCAGGGAAATGCAAGTCAAAACAATGAGATATCATCTCAAACCACAGAGACAGGAACACATGCAAAAGATAAAGAACAACCAGTGTAAACGTGGATGCAGGGAGAAAGGGACTCTCATTCATTGTTGGTGGGGATGCTGATTGGCCCAGCCTTTCTGGAAAACAATATGATATTCCTTAAAAAATCAGAAACTGAGCTCCCATTTGACCCAGGAATACCACTTCTGGGAATATACCCTAAGGACCCCCAAAACACACAGCAGAAATACCATATGCACTTCTATGTTCATTGCAGCACTAGTCACAATAGCCAGAATCTAGAAACAACTTGAGTGTCCGACAACAGACGACTGTGTAAAGAAACTATGGTATATCTACATAATGGAATACTTCACAGTTGGTAGAAAAATGAAGTCATTAAATTTACTTATAAATGGATTAACATGGATTGACATGAATAGTATCATGTTGAGAGAAATGAATCAGAAGGAGAGGGACAGGTATAGAATGACTTTACTCATTTGTGGGATATAAAAATAGTATGAGACTAATATCCAAGATTAGGAAATACAGGAGTCAGGAGAACTGGTCAATGGTTGGAAGCTTACTACAAGTGTGTGGAGGGAAAGGGCAGTTAGGACAGAGAAGGCAGTTAGGATAGAGAAGGTATGATAATAATAGCTACAAACATCACTCTGGACAAGAACTGAGTGTTGAAAGTTGGTAAAGGGGTATATATGATAACCTTTCAGTATCTGAATTGCAAAGCCGTTATGTCCAAAAAAGGAAAGAGAGTGAGGGAGAGTGAGAGAGAGAGAAACAGAGACAGAGATAGAGAGACAGAGACATGCAGATATAGAGACAGAGAGAGAGGTAGAGACATACAGAGAGAGAGAGAGAGAGGTAGAGACAGAGATATAGAGAGAGAGGCAGGTTGAGAGGGATATGGATGGGAGAGAAACTGGGGACATTTGTGGTGGGAAATTACCCTGATGAAGGGACGGGTGTTGAAACATTATATAACTGAAAACCAATAATGAACAACCTTGTAAATGTGTTTAACTAAAGAAAATTTTTAAAAAAAGAATCAACTGTATGAACAATTTTGTAAACCACAGTGTTTAAATAAAGAAAAAGAGAGGAAACAACTACATATAGGATAAAACTTTATAATTTAGTATAATATAATCAACCCAATTCTTTTTTATTTTATTTTATTTTATTATAATACTGTGAGATAAACAATTTCAAAGAAGTTCATGTTTGGGTTTCGGTCTTAAAGTGTTCCAGCACCCATCTCTCCACTAGTGCCCATTTCTCACCACCATGTTCCCACCCCTCCCCTCCCCTAGCCTACCTATAAGATAAAGAACCTTCTTTATCTCTTTTCTCTCTTTTTCTTTCTCTCTCTCTTTCTTCCTTCTCTTACACACTGTGGATTACATTACATACATTTAGAGGTTATCATGTGTATCTTTTTGCCTGTATTCAATGCTCAGTTCTAGGCTGGTATTATCACTTTTGACAATTATTAGCACACTGTTCCCTTCCCCATCTTACCTAACCTCTGACTCCAACATGTTTGTGGTAGATTCCACCTTTGACAAGACCACCTGGTCACCTGATCCACGTTTTGGCTGACCTTGGATATTGGTTTCATAATATATATATGTAAAATATATGTATATATATTTATATCACTTGTCTTCCTGTGGTTCATTGATTTGCTTGAGTGGGCAACAGTAACATCTCCATAAGTCCTGTCTCATGCTAGTGTAGCCCAAGGGCATCTGCTCACCCAGGAACACGAAGAACCTCAAACCATTCCTTCAGGTCATGGGAATGAGGTCTATAATTGTTATTGGTTTTTGGCATATTAAATATGACACGGGTAGCTTGTCAGGCTCTATCAAAACAATGATAGGTGGAGGAAACTGAGCACTGGAACTCACATAGGATCACAGATTTGGGCAAATTTTGTTGTTTTTTTTAAATTTTTTTTTTGTTTTCTGGAGGAATGGGAGGTCAAACCCAAAGTCTTACCACACCAGGAGCCTGAGCCTAGTACAGTGGGAGGGCACTTGCCTTGCAAGCAACTAACCCGGATTGGATCCCCAGCATCTCAGATGGTCTCCGATTACTGCCAAGAGTAATTCCTGAGTGCAGAGGAGTGCAGAGCCAGTAGTAACCTGAGCATCACCGGGTGTGACCCAAATAGCAAAAAAAACAAGAAAGAAAGAAAGAAAGAAAGAAGGAAGGAAGGAAGGAAGGAAGGAAGAGGAAGGAAGGGAAGGAAGGAAGGAAGGAAGGAAGGAAGGAAGGAAGGAAGGAAGGAAGGAAGGAAGGAAGGAAGGAAGGAAAGAAAGAAAGAAAGAAAGAAAGAAAGAAAGAAAGAAAGAAAGAAAGAAAGAAAGAAAGAAAGAAAGAAAGAAAGAAAGAAAGAAAGAAAGAAAGAAAGAAAGAAAGAAAGAAAGAAAGAAAGAAAGAAAGAAAAAAGGTCTCACCATGCTAGGCAAATGCTAGCACCAGCCCAGACCACCCAAGTTCCAATGCTGGGACCCATCACTTTCTCCACGCCAATCCACCACCCAACTCCACCATCCACATCCCAGTGCTCCAGGCTGCTGAGCTCCTTTGTGCTCTCACCCCTGTACACACAGACTCAATACATATATATTATGAATTGAATTCTCAGTAACACTAGATTTTTCTATAAAATTTTAGACCTTGTTATTTTTATTATCTCCCCAAACATTCTGTGATAGCCTGTTTAAGGATGAATGTGACTTCGGGCCAACAGAAATATTAAGTTAGATACATCCAAAACTACTCCACTATTTCCTTCAGTATTATAGGATCTTCCAAATCCTACACTTGCAACACTTGACTTTTTCTTGCCTTCTGCTTTTCATTGTTCCTAAAGAGGCACAGATGGGCAGTTTTCTCCTTGACTGTCTCTTAAGAATGCCACTCAGCCTTTTATAACAAACTCTAGTTGAGGCTAAAATTTAGCAGTTGTGTCTGAGGCAGTGTCAGACCTTTTAGTTTCATCAAAGAAATGAAATCTGGGACAGGAAAATGTTGACACACTGTCTCCTCCCTAGTGACTTTCTGTGTTCTGGAATTGAGGATAGAGCACAGAGAATAATGAGTTTTGTGAACAGGATTTGGTCATCAGCTTTTGTCTAGACAATACACATCTGGCTCATATATTGTTTGCAATACTTCTCTCGGCACCTTGGTGTCCTGGTCATAGTTTCCATGATAGTACTTCTTCCATCTGTGGAGAGTAAGATATAGTTGGCGTGGAAGGGGTTATTCCTTCCAAGCCTTAAACTTCCGTCTATGCTTAGTCCAATTTTAGAATGTACTGAAACTCTGAGTTAATGAATAACCCTGGAGGATGGGAGGTCACACAAACCTCACAGACATTTATGCAAACAGAGGGAAGCCTCCTGGCTGGTCATTACATGATCTTCAAACTCAGGTGCCCCTACTCCAGTTATTATTATTTCTTCATACAACTTCAGATCATTTTCAGACTTCATCTCCTTTACTATTTAAAATATTCCAATGAGGGACTAATCAAACACTTACAGGTGAGCAAGGCTTGGATGTCTAACTAAATTGCTTTGAGAGCTTACAGCAAGTACATGAAAGAACTGGGATTCAACCTACATTCATGAACAAAAAACGTTGTTTTTCTTCTTATTGAATTTTACAACACAGGATGTACTCGCAGTGACATTTTGTGTTATATTGCTGCATTGATCTTCAAGCCTGGTTTAGTATTCCTTATGTTGACATGAGCTTTGAAAACTAGGCCTAAGTCATGGTAATAGTTCATAATGTAAAATGCACACTTCCCCTTGCCTGTTTATCAATCAAGGAACCTTGGGCTTCACATAGTCCTCTGAGTTGAAACAGGGCGCATAATCCACTTTTGACCACATTTGTAACACCCCATTTAATAACAATAGAGGAACTGGATCATAAAAGAAATGGAAATTCTCAAAAAGAAATGACACTATAAATATGATGTATATAAAAGCATTTGCCAATTCAATAGGCTCCCATTATCTGGGCCTGAGTTTTTTGAAGACAAAGACACATTGCTAAGTGCTGCTTATATGTCAGAGTAAGTTCTTACACTAATCTGGAATCAGTTACTTTTTTTACGGGGATGTAAAGGAACTAGATTGAGAAAAGTCAAATGGGATATTCAAGGTTGCTGCTTCAAACTCAAGTGAATTTGAAAGTTTACCCCATTCTTATGTATTTACACTTCATCATCTGTGACCAACATGTGTTTACTTCAGATTTCATTTGATGTGCTTATCTTTCTCAAAATGGATAGCATCATTTATCTTGAGGATATGATGCTTATATTTCTCTAATGTTGACAATGCTTTTTTAACATTTGTTTATGTGAGTTTAATACCCAATATTTTTGACTAGAGGAAAGAATTGAAATTTTTTTTTTTTTTTTTTGGGGGTCACACCCGGTGATTCTCAGGGTTACTCCTGGCTCTGTGCTCAGGAATTACTCCTGGCAGAGCTCAGGGAACCATATGGGATGCCAGGAATCGAACCCAGGTCAGCCACGTGTAAGGCAAATGCCCTACCTGCTGTGCTATCACTCTGGCCCCATGAGTTGAAAATTTTGTTAGAATATTGGCTGATGTAATTTCATAGAGTCCTCTGCTCTGGACTTAGACTTAGGTTCCAAGTACAAATGTGGCTCTTAATAGCTACATAACTTCAGTCTAGCTGGTCTAACCCTAAGATTAATTGTCTGCAATAAGGAGATTACTATTAAGATTAAATTGGACAAAATGCACAACTTTCTGACAGAAGTATAACCAAGACAATGTAACAATATAGAATTTTTCTTCTTTCTCTGGGGAAAATGCTCTATCACTACCTGCCAAAATGTGTGTCATTTAGGTGTCAGATTACACTATTTTGTAGAAGCAGTATATACAAGATTTGTACCTAGAATTTACATAGTAAAATGTTTTCACTGTTTTACATAGGAAGTTGAAAGAATACTTTAATTTGCCATAATTGCAATGAATCTCCTAGGCAGGATAGATAGACATATGAATAAATTTTCTTTTGTGTGTGTTTTCTACTTGCATTGAATTAGGCATTGAATATGCTACTAGAGATTAGAAAGGAAAATTTAAAAACCTCCTATCCCTTGATGGAACCCTTAACCTAACCAGAGAAAGTTGTGTAAAAAGTACTTGTCATACCGTGAATGAGGATGGGTGGAGCCTGGAGGATGAGGCTGAGGGTGAGGCTGGGCTGAAGGCAAATTTGCTGTCTTTGAATTTGATGATGTCATTCCCTTCCATTCTTTCTCTGGGAGTAAGCAATTATGATCATTCTGCAACCTTTGGGAACCTTGGCTGATGAAAATAAGACCAGGCTGGAATCTCCTAGGATTATGCTTTGGACATTGTGGCTTTATAAATAAGAGTTTTATTTCCCCTTCCTTTGTTTCATTGAAGTGTTTAAAAGTTTCTCGGTATCAGCTGCTCTAGTAAATGAATGGGAGGTTGTTACTGGACTATGCGTGGTGTCATAGCGGGAAAGACTGCTTATCTCAGTGACTCACAACTGGCATGCGTGGAGTGAAGGAACTAAGAATGTCCACGATTTAAAAAAAGAATATGGCAACTGTTTTAATAAGATTTTTTTGCGATTGAGCTAGGGTCCACAGTACCTTACCCTGTTCAGTGCGTTAAGGTAACAACAAAATAATCTGAGGGCTCCTTCACCATCATCATTTCTTTCTATGTAATTCTGAAAATTGAGAAATAAATAAAAACACAAAGGCAATAACTATCTGATTTCAGGAAGTAAAGACCAAGTTTTCTTATTTCAGGCGATATTATGGTTATACCTGGAAAACTGCAGATTGCTTTGGAAACTACAGTGTTGAATCTGTCATGTTGCTAAAAGCAGATACACTGATGTTAATGATTTCAACTTCCCTCCCACTTTTTTCAGTAGTTTTAGGCCAAACTCAGTGCACAGGAATCATTGCCAGGAATGCTGGGAAGAACTTGAGGTGATGGGGCTTGAATTTCAGTCTCCCACATACAAAGCATGTGCTATAGCCTGAGTTCCTGCTCACTGTCACTATCACTATCTTCCCGTTCATCATCTATTTGCTCGAGCGGGCACCAGTAACATCTCCATATGACCTGTCTCATGCTAGTAGAGCCCAAGGGCATCTGCTTGCTCCAGGAACATAAAGAGCCTCAAACCATTATATTAGGTCATAGGAATGACCTAATATAATTGTTACTGGTATTTGGCATATCAAATACGACACGGGCAGCTTGCCAGGCTTGCAGTGTGGGTGGCATACTCTTGTAGTCACCTCTAAATACAGCATTTATTGGTAAACCGTGCAGCCACAAGTGGCCGCATGAGCAGGGCTGTGATAGGCTCGTCTGCTGGATGGAGTTCTGATGAGGGGGAAGTCTAGATGTGTAAAATGGTGGCCCTCATGGAGTGGGGGGGTCATCTGGCTTGTTGTGAGGCTCTGCTGGGGTGGTGGGCCAGGGCTAGAACGCACCATCCCTCCCGGTGCCTCGTGAATGGCTGGGCACAGTGAGAGCAAGTAGCAGCTCTGCCCCATGTCTGTGAGTCTCTGGATCAGCATGAGTTCCTGCTCACCATAAATAATTTTCTTACATAGTAATTTTAAGCTATTGATGAAGTAATAAAAGTTTCTTTTCTGTAAGTTAGTTTATTTTTCTATTTAATTACATTTTATTTCAGCAAATTTTATCAAAATATATTTTATTAACTCAATAAAATTATTACTAATCAATAGGGAAAAGTAAAGTAGAAAATTATGTGTTTCCTAAGAAACATAAAGAACCTATAGGATAACACCAAAAATGTTCTAATTTCTGGGCTTGTGGGTCATGGCATAACCTGGACTGGGATGGAAGCAGAATGGCTGCAGGAGCCACTCACACCAGGGAAGGCCCCGCATGGTGTTGCTTTTGTGTTTACCTTCAGTGCAATAAAGAACAGCATGGCTCTAATGGCAAGGAAAATTATTCCTCTGTAGCTATGTTTGAGAAGAATTGGGGAAAACTATGGAAAGGAGAGTCTAGTTCCTTGAGCAAGCAGATGTCCTTGGGCTCTACTAGCATGAGACAGGACATATGGAGATGTTACTGGTGCCCGCTCGAGCAAATCGATGATGAACAGGAAGACAGTGAGACAGTGATACAGCAAAACAAAGAGAGTTGCTCTTTCCAGAGTTGAGTAGGCATAAGAAGTGCTCACAGAAATGGCTGGTTTGGGGAGCTCACCACTGTGAACATGATGTGACTGATTTTAAATTGTACCACATATTAAATACATTCCAACTGAATCCAATAATCAAGTTCAAAAGCAAATACTACCTATACAATAGCAAAATAACTTGATATGAAGAGAAATAGCTAAGTATTACTCTATATTAGAAAATATGAGATCAACTACATGCTTATATTTAAAGTGATAAATTTGCAAAATGAAACCATACAAAGAGATAATATACCACTTGTGACTATCACCCTCTTTTTGTTGCAGGCAGAACTTCATTTTTAGTTGGATCATTATTATCTATGGAAAATTTCTTTATTCTCTAGCACCTTGATGACTGTGAGTGTTCAGTGACTAAACCCTAACCAGAAAACATGAGGAAGGGTAACCAGAAAATAGTATTAAGACAGAGGATTGCCGTGTTGCATTCTTCATCACTTCTTTCTGTGACAATTATAAAAGGTAGATGTGTAGCTAGAGGTCTGGCAACTGATTTGACCTAGGAGGCATTCCAAAGATAGAGAAAGGAGAAAATCTATCCAGGGGCATGTGTTCAGCAATTTGTCATCCAGAATTCTTTTTTTATTTTAATTTTAATTTTAGGCACTGTGTTTAGAATACAGTTAATGGCAGGATATTTTTTTTTAAATTTTTAAATTTGTATTATACCACTATGAGATATAAAATTACAAAGATGTTCATAACTGGGTTTTAGTCATTTAGTCATACAGTGTTCTAGCACCTGTTCTTCTAGCAGTGCCCCCTCCCCTCCCCCCCCCCAGGTTTCCTCTCTCTCTCTCTCTCTCTCTCTCTCTCTCTCTCTCTCATCTCCTACACATTGTGTCTTGCCCTATAGACATTTAGGGTTTATCATGTAAATCTCTTTGTGTATATTCAATGCTGAATTCTAGCCTGGTGTTACCATTTCCAACAATTAGTAGAACACTGGTATATATTTATATCCCATTAATGAATACAGTCATTTTATATCCTATTCTTTTCCTTCTGACTAATTTCACTCAGCATAATAATCTCCATGTCCATCCATTTGCAGGTAAATTTCATGACTTTATCTTTCTGACAGTTGCATAGTATTCCATTATGTAGGTGTGCCATTGTTTCTTTAGGGCATTCAGGTTTTTTCCAGATTCTGGCTATGCGAATAGAGCTGCAATGAGTATAGATGTGCAGATAGTGTTTCTGCTGTGTGTTTTGGGGCCTTCAGGGTATATTCCCAGGAGTGGTATGTCTGGGTCAAATGGGAGCTCAACTGCCAGGAGTAATTCCTGAGTGAAGAGTCAGGAGTAACCCCTGAGCATTGCTGGGTGTGACCCAAAAAAAAAAAAAAGTTCAATATCTATTTTTTTGGAGGAATGTCCATATTTCTTTCCAAAATGTCTGCACTAGTCGGCACTCCAACCAATAGTGGATGAGAGTCCCTTTCTTCCGCACCCATGCCAGCGCTGGTTGCTCTTTTGGATGTGTGTCAGTCTCTGTGGTGTGAGATAATACCTCATTGTTGCTTTGATTTGCATCTCCCTGATGATTAATGATTAAAAGCACTTTTTCATATGCCTTTTGGCCATTCGAATTTCTTCTTTGTTGAAGTTTCTGTTCATTTCTTCTCCCTATTTTTTGATGGGGTTGGCTGTTTTCTTCTTAAAAAAAAGTTCTACCAGTGCCTGATATATCCTGGATATTAACCTCTTATCAGATGGGCATTGGGCGAGTATTCTTTCCCCATCTGTGGACTGTCTCTATCTTGGTCACCATTTCTTTGGAGGTGCAGAAACTTTTCAGTTTTATATAATCCAATTTGTTTATCTTTGCTTCCATTTGTTTTGTCAGTGTTGTTTCATCTTGAAGATGCCTTTAGCTTTGATGTCATAAAGCATTTTTCCTATGTTTTCTTCTATGTACCTTATAGATTCATGGCTGATGTTAAGATCTTTAATCCAATTTGATCTGACTTTTTGTGCGTGGTGTTAGAAGGAGCTCTAAGTTCATTTTTTACATGTAGTGCTCAGTTTTCCCAGCAGCATTTGTTGAGGAGGCTTTCTTTTCTCCAATTAATATTTTTTTGCTTTATCAAAGATAAATTTATCAAAGATAAATTTCACTTCACAGAGAATCAGATGTCTTAATAATCATGACATACTTCTTGTGGCTATTGTTCTTATCAGAACAACCAACCTGTCTTGAAATATTTAAATTTGCAAGATCTCATGTATGAGGAGAAAAATAGCTATTAGACAAGTGAGAGAAACAGAATATGCATGACGATAAACAGGTTAGCTGAAATGGCAGTTCCTGTTTTGGATGGAGAGCTATGTAGAAATGACAAATATTGCAAGAGTTAGTTTCTAAACTCTGATCCATATATCAAATACTAGATAAATTAAAATTAGAATGGAGGAAAGAGTTGATTTGGATAAAGAGAAGTAAGAATGCATAGACATAATAAATAATACATCAAATAATCAGTTGAGGATAGGAACTAGGAGACAGAAAAGAAACTTAAGAGAAATTGTTGAGGCAAAGAAGGACACATAAATTAAATGCTATGATAACAGAGGGGCAGGAAGAGGGACCTTGGTGCAGACACAGGTCAAATCTCTCAGGATATGGAAACTACATGTCAGCTGGCTTGTGCTAGGTATGCTAAAAGACTCAAATGTACAATGTAAGAGCATCTTATTAGACAATTGATACCTCAATTTCATAAGTGTTGGGGAATTTTAAATGAATGTTCGACTGCTCCACTTAGCCACTCCTACTACCAAATTTGTACTCTATGATTGAAAACATCTGAGCCATAAATTCCAATGTAGAATAAAGGCATATAAAATAAAAGAATAATTGTATTCTTATGTAGCTAAGGGTACGTTTCACTGTATATATGCTCTATTTAAAAAGTAGAAACCAATATCCATCATCTTTAATCTTCATTGAAACAGAGATTTAGACAAAATTAGGACATCAGTGTCAAAACCTGGTACTGATGCTTATTACTTTTGAGACATTCGAAAAACTACCTGTAAGTTAGTTGTATTGGCTGTAAAATGCAATAATAAGTAACATCCTAACAAGTTAGCTGAGGGTTTTTTTTTAATCATAAAATGAACTAATGAACATGGAAAAGTGTTGTAATTTATAAGCTGTCTTTCCAGAAATCCTGGCATTCTAGGGAAAGTAGAACTTTTCTGTGTTGAAATTTTTCATATTTGGGACAAGGTATTTATTCTTGTATGAGTGAACTTTCTCTCTTCAAGTCAACTCGTAAATTGCTTTCAACATTGTGATTTTACAGTATCAGTAGAGAGGCTGGGAGAAGATACAGTGGTTAGGCATATGAAGAGGACCTGGGTTTGATCTCTTTCCTGGAAACATTTGACCCCACATGCATTGCTGTGGTCCAGGTTTCTCTGTAACTGCAGAACCTGAGCAGCATGGAATCCTCTGAGACACAGAGACAATCACTGAAGCTGGGTTCTTGATTGTCTAAAACCCCCAACATGCCCACCTCACTTTATTGCCCAGAAAAATATGAATAGTTGATTAGACAAGGGTTGTTAGGTACAAGTCTGTTGGAATAATGATTAAGCACGCAAATCAATAGTCTTTCTGTGGAACTGAAGACGCCGTACTGACAGCTGAGTGCATAAGTAATAAGAAAAATGCAGAAATAGTTGCTGTTTAGACATTTCCAGTACAATTTGAGAACTTGTTTTATAAAGTAATCAAAGTACATTACAATTGAAAATTAAAACAAAATAATCTCATTCTGTACTCAGATAATTTGGGAGGCACTATTGTCAACAAAAGAGAATCATAAGTTGCATTTCTGTTGATTGCACTAGAAAAATATATATGCAGTAAAATAACTTTTATCAACATTGAAGTCATAAAAGCATCACACATATTTCTCAAGTATATGTATATGCATATGGGTATATATAATTACAACCTTCTGATTTTTTGAGGGCAGTGTTTCTCTTTAATTTAGACAAGCAACTGCACATGACAATAAAGGTGAAATATTTCCATAAAAATGACTTCCTACCCCCACCCCCTAGTACTCAATGCCACATCTCTGAGGTAAGGTTGTGCCACTGTCCCACAGCTTAAAAAATAAAAGTAAAAACCAAAGGGGTAAAACCCAATCCTACTTAAAAAAAAAAACCTCTTTTGACTGTCCACGTGGAAAGAAGAGAGTCCCAGGGCTCCGGCTACTCAGTCCAATTTCTCCTTCTCCTTCATGTGTAAGAAGACAATGCTGAAGATGAAGAGCCCCACCATCATGGAGAAGGCACTGGCATAGTACGGATAGGCTGAGGGAATGAAGCACTCGTACTGGGTGTGCTGGAGAGGCCTCATGGGCACCTGAGTGGAAGAGTATAAGTGTGTGTAGCCTAGTCGGTTGGAATCCACTTTGAACTGGAATACACCATACACGTCAGGCAACTTGAACTGGATGCTGTTCAAGTTCCTCGGAACATGCAACGAAAGAGGTGGCATTGGTGTCCTTGTCAACACGAACATGGCCGTCAACATTGATTCATTTGAATGCCTAACAAACTGGATAGGACGATTACACTTGAAGAGATGTGGCCCACTGCCAGCAATTTATATCTTCATTGTCTATGCACCAACATCCACATACAAAGTAGATGAAATTGAGAGATATTCTACATGGAATTGGAGTTCTATAAAAAAGATCACACCTTCTACAAGATCATAGTCGGTGATTTTAATGCCAAGATAGGACCGAGAAGATCGGGCTGAAGAACTCCACATCGGGACCCATGGCCTAGAATGGAACGAACAGGGTGAGAGACTATCTGAGTTCATCATGTCCACCAAAACCATTCATGGGAACTCACAGTTCCAGAAGGCTGAAGCGAAACGTTGGACATGGGAATCTCCTGGCAGACAGTTGCACAATGAAATTGACCACATCATCTTCAATCGACGGTTTTGTCTGACCGATGTATCTGTCGTCCCCAAATTCCAAACAGGATCGGACCACCGTCTCCTTCATGCAAATTCTACTTTCCGCAACAGGGGAGAAAAGGCTGCAAAGTTTAAGAAGAGAACTCCCAAAACGACCACCAACTGGGAACTCTTTGGCACCATTGCAGCAACATGGGAAGATACCATCATTGGCGACATCGATGAAGAATACAACCGACTGGTTCAGCACCTCCATGATTGTAAAGAATGCTGAGAGAGAGAGAAAGACACAAAAGGATGCCTGTCTTCAGAAACTCTTGAGGGTCATTTGCCAACGTGGCAAGGCGTGAGCCTCAGGAGACCAAATGCTAACGGCCAAGCTTGCTAAATGGTGCAGAGAAGTGATAAAAGAAGACCTCAAAGACAGAAGAGCAGAAATACTGGAAGAAGCATCAGAAGCCGGGAAAAGCGTTCTCAATGCCCACCTGTCCTTCGCCAACTATAAGACCAAGATGACTGCCCTCCAACGCCCTGATGAATGGATCACATCTTCCAGAAAGGCAATGGAGAAGATTATCCAGGACTTCTACTCAAATCTCTTTGATAGCCACATCCACCTGCCCACATATCAAATTCCACAGGATGGATATGTCATTCCCAACGTTCTCCCTTCTTAAATCTGACATGCCATCTCGTCGGTAAAGAAGGGAACAACACCAGACCCAGACAAAAGTCAGACCTGAACACCTGAAGAATCTGCCGTCGGTACTCATCAATACACTAGCTCTGCTCTTCACACGCTACCTGTCCGAATGCAAGGTGCCCTCCCAATGGAAAACCAGCAGGACAGTTCTACTGTTCAAGAAGGGAGACATTCACGACATCGGCAACTATTGCCCCATCTGCTTGTTGTCTGTCATCTACAAGCTGTTTACACGAGTCATCCTGAACAGGATTAGCAGAACACTAGATGAAGGACAACCATGCGAGCAAGCAGGCTTCCGGAAAGGATTCAGCAGAATCGACCATATCCACACAGTAACCAAGCTCATTGAGGTTTGTAGGGAGTACAAGATGCCGCTCTGTCTCACGTTCATTGATTTACAGAAAGCCTTTGATTCTGTGGAGACTGAAGCAGTCATCAGAGCCCTAGCCAAACAGGGTGTTCAAACCCAATACATCAAGATCCTTCGTGAGCTGTATTACGGATTCACCACCAGAATCTCACCATTCTACAAAGAAGTGATCATTGATGTCAAAAGAGGGGTTCGACAGGGTGAAACCATTTTACCAAAACTCTTCAGCGCCACCCTCGAGAACATCATGCAACAATTAGAATGGGAAGGAATGGGAGTGAAGATAGATGGTCGGCAACTACACCACCTCTGCTTCGCTGATGACATCGTTCTAATAACACCAAACATTAGCCAAGCGGCACTAATGCTGGCTGACTTCAACCAAGATTGTGGAAAGATAGGTCTACAGATGAATCTAAAGAAAACCATGTTTATGAAAAATGAACTTGTTCCAGAGGCCCCATTCACTCTCAATGGAACAAACATCTCTGAATGCAGCAGTTATTTAAAAAATTAAGGGACACACGCATTAAAGGTTGGACATTCAAGTGATTATATGCCCTGTGATATATTCTTGGCACTTTGGTGTTTGGAACATATATATATTGGGCCTGCTGGTGGTCTTGGATTACCAAATCCATCAATTCTTGAGGGTTACTCAGGCTACAACTAACTGATCTTTATGTAGAGACGTGGTGCTAGAAATAGAGATCAGGGTCCCCTACGTACAGGGAACATACTCAACTAAAATTGAGCTATCTCTCTGGCTCCTCATATGTGTTTCTGAAAAGTTAATTAAAGCCCAATTCTCTCCTTGCTTAAACTCTGATTCACATCTCCATAGCATTATGTGTGACATTTCCAGTCACTGCATATTTTTCTAGTGCTTATAAGTTTTCACTACGCTTAACTATTTGGAGAGTCATTTACAAATGTTTCTTGTTTAAAAAATTTTTATAGAGATTAAGAACCTGCCATTTAGGCAGGCTATGGGAGGGGGAGGGAATTGGGGACATTGGTGATGGGAGGTGTGGCACTGGTGGAGGGCGGGTGCTGGAACACTATGTGACTGAAACCTCCAAACATGAACAATGTTCTAATTGTATATCTCACGGTGGTATAATAAAATGTTTAATTACAATTTTTTATTATACCACCGTGAGATCTACAGTTATAAAGATGTTTATGATTTTCAGTCGTACAGTGTTCCAGCACCCATCCCTCCACCAGTGCCCTATTCCCACCACCAATGTCCCCCAAATCCCCCTCCACCTGCCTTCCTCTTTAGCATTCACTTTTCCTTTTCTGCTCTCTCTCTCTCCTCTTCTCTCTCTCTCATTTTAAAATTTGATTTCCACATTCTCTATCACAGATGATACCATAATATCAAATATGTTATATTGAATTTTATTTTTCCCACTAGACTTAAAGCCCCCCCAATCCACGGGACCGCCATTTTCCACATTTGGACTTCCCTCTCGTCAGAACTCCACCCAGCAGACCAGCCCATCACTGCCCAGCTGGCACGGCCGCGCAGTTCATCAATAAATGCTTTATTTGGAGGTGACTACAATTGTATGCCTCCTACACAGCAAGCCTAGCAAGCTGCTCCTGTTGTATTTGATATGCCAAATACCAGTAACATTTATATTAGTTCATTCCCACGACCTAATATAATGGTTTGAGGCTCTTTATGTTCCTGTAGCAAGCCGATGCCCTTGGCTCTACTGGCATGAGACAGGACATATGGAGATGTTACTGGTGCCCGCTCTAGCAAACAGATAATATACGGGAAGATCGTGAGATCATGACTTAAAGGTGCACACAGACATACAAATTAGACCCATCATCACTTGTATCACTTGTATCACATGTCTTCCCATTGTTCACTGATTTGCTCTAGCGGGTGCCGGTAATATCTCCATTTGTCCCTGTTTGTGTGGTAGTAGAGCCCAAGAGCCTCTGCTTTCTCCAGGAACATGAAGAGCCAAAAACCATTCCTTCAGGTCATGGGAATGAGGTATATTATTATTACTGGTTTTGGCATATCAAATATTACATGGGTAGCTTGCCAGGCTTTTCCATGTGGGTGTTCAAAGTTTTTGCATTTACTAAAGTACCGCGGCCACACAGAAACTGGGAGAGCCGGTAGCAGCTCCATCTGTGTCGGTGAAATAGGCTTCTCTCTAGGGTGGGGGTTCTGACGAGATGGGCTTGAGATTGGCTTCTCTCGTGGGTGGAGCTCTGATGAGCTGTGGAATGTGGACGTTGAAAATGACTGACATCATGGTGCAGGGGCTCCTCTGGCTTCTTCCGAGGCTCTGAGGGACTGTCGTCTGGACCCATCTATTGAACAAATTTCTAATAGGCTTGTGAAGGGAACAAAAATATTTTCAAGGATTTTGCAGCTTTTCTAATAGAAGTCTATGTCCTAATCATTCATGTTCAAAGGACTGTCTAGAAATAAATAAAAGAGAAAAATACAAGGAAGGTCATTTAAATTAATCTATTATTACTTTCTCTAGCAAGAAATACACTGCATACTTCCACAGCAGCCTCACATGCCACCTTGAGATTCCCTCCCTAGCTCTGGATCCTCCTAAATTGTCCCATTGCTCAATTGAACCAGAAGCCTGTTTTCATCAGGAATATGAGTGTTTGTCACACCACATAGTGATCCGCTCAAGTATAGTAATGGTGTGATTTCTTTTTATCTCCTGTTTCCTTCAGTTTCTTTCTTCCCTACTGTCATATATCCAATCTTTTGCTCTCTCACTTCTTTTACTACTTTCTTTCCTTCTAATTCTAATTCATTTGCAACATGCCTGTCAAATACCTGGGTGGTCCCTTTAAAATATTTCCAATAAAATGTTCCACACATATGGAGGGCTTACATATATAAAAGTCTTGCACTTTATTAGAGATATCAGTAATAAACAGCATATAGTAAAATAAAATCATTACTATGACTAATAAAAGATTCCAACTAAATAAACATAACAAAAGTAGAAGTGCCTGAACTTTTCTGTACTTGTTTGTCTTTACTAAAAATTCTAAACCAAAGGTATATACTATTTTATCATTAAAGTATTGCTCCAAGTGCCAGGGGGAGATGATAACATGGTTTATTATGTGCCTGACTTTGGTTTATCTTAACACTCTGACCTCCTGATCATCACTAATGTAGCCCTGGAACTCCCTGAACACTGTGGGGTGACCTGATGGTCCCTGGTACTGGAGATCTTGATCAGTATTATGTCTTCAGGACCAATATTTTTTCAATTAAATCACATTTTATTAATTTTTCCCCAACTTGTATTTTCCCCTTTTTTCATTATACCACCGTACAATATACAATTAAAACGATGTTCATTATTGGTTTTCAGTCATACATTTTTCCAGCACCTGTTCCTTCACCAGTGCCCAATTCCCACCACCAATACCCTCAAATTCCCTCCCCCTCCTCCAGCCTGCCTCTATGGCAGGCACTATCTCTCTTATTTCTCTCTCTCTTTTCTCTCTCTTTCTCTCTCTCTGTCGCATTGTGGCTTTCCCTACAGACATTTAGGGATTATCATGTAACTCCCTTTGTGTATATTCAATGTTCAGTTCTAGTGTGGCACTAACATTTCCCATAATGATTAGAGCACTAGTATATATTTATATACCACTTATGAATGCAGTCATTCTATATCTGTCCTTTACTTTCTGACTAATTTCTCTCAGCATGATACTCTCCATGTTCATCCATTTGCATGTAAATTCCATTACCTTGTCTTTTCTGACAGCTGCATAATATTCCAGTGTGTAGATGTACCACCGTTACTTTAGCCGGTCTTCTATTCTTTGGCATTCAGGTTGTTTCCAGATTCTGGCTGTTGTAAATAGTGCTGCAATGAACATAGAAGTGCAGATAGTGTTTCTTCTGTGTTTCTCTGGGTCTTCAGGGTATATTCCCAGTAGTGGTATTGCTGGGTCAAATGGGAGCTCAATATCTAATGTTTGAAGGAATGTCCATATTGTTTTCCAAAAGGACTGGACCAGTTGGCACTCCCACCAACAGTGGATGAAAGTCCCTTTCTCCTCGCATCCACACCAGCACTGGTTGTTCTTGCTGTTTTGGATGTGTGCCAGTCTCTGGTGTGAGATGATACCTTGTTGTTGTTTTGATTTGCCTCTCCCTGGTGATTAGTGATGAAGAACACCGGTTCATATGCCTTTTGGCCATTCGAATTTCTCCTTTTTGGAAGTTTCTGTTCATTCCTTCTCCTCATTTTTTGATGGGGTTGGCTGTTTCCTTCTTGTAGAGTTCTACCAGTGCCTGATATATTCTGGATATTAACCCCTTATCAGATGGGAAGTAAGTGAATATTCTTTCCCAGTCTGTGGGCTGTCTCTGTATTTTGGTCATTGTTTCTTTTGAGGTCCATTTGTTTATCTTTGCTTCCATTTGCTTTGTTAGTGCTGTTTCATCTTTGAAGATGCCTTTAGATCGATGTCATAAACCATTTTCCTATGTTTTTTATATGTACCTTATGGATTCATGTATGATGTTGAGATCATTGATCCATTTTGATCTGACCTTTGTGCACGGTGTTAGAAGAATTTCTAAGTTCATTTTTTTACATGTGGCTACCCAGTTTTCCTAGCACCACCTGTTGAAAAGGCTTTCTTTGCTCCACTTAATATTTTTTGAGCCTTTATCAAAGATTAAGCTATCATATATTGGAGAGTGTGTTTCAGGATATTCAGTTCTATTCTATAGGTCTACGGGTCTGTCTCTACACCAATACCATACTGTTTTGATTTTCAGGACCAGTCTTATGGCCTGTTTGGTAAAGATTTGCTGGGAGTGACCCTGGCTTTCCCTGAACACCATTTGGGAAGCCATCTCCCCCAACAAAAGAAGATAAGTGTTGATTTTAAAAAAATCCAAACTCAAATTGCTATTGTGCATATTTTGTATTTTTTGCTGTGAAGATCCATATCAAAAGTATGGGGGGGTACTAAAACAGAAGTCATGCTAAATTGACATTTGCATGTGTGTATTGACATAGTCAATGCATTTGTAAAAAGAACACCAGTCTGTAGTGATGCTTATTGGAGAATTTATTTAGGTGACAGATCCTTAAACTTTACTAAAATTATGTGTTCATTATTTTCATGTAACACTCTTGAAAAGCTGACAGATGTAGATCCTGTGACAAAAAGTTTTGTGACCCCCTAATAGTGTGCAAGTACCAGTAACTGCTTTTCAAAGCAGTCAAGAGAGTTGCCTCCAAAGGCTCAAAATGAACATGCAGTTCTATTGGAAGAAGGATTCTGCATCTCATCAAGTGCCTTCATGTCTTATTCACCTCCTTGGAATATTTACAGTAACAATAAACTAAATGAGTACTTTCATCTTCCTAGGACTGAGAGTTTTGAAAATTTGATTAGCACAGCAAATTAATTTGAATCGTCATGGAAATTGTGTTTCTTTTTTATATTTGAAAACCATCCGTATGCTACTTTTTCCATGAAATGCTAATTGAGTTAGAAACTACTGTGGTCATAATTACAACTACAATAAAAAGGTATTGTTTGGTTGTAAATGTTGGAAAGGTAAATGTGCACATTGGAAATAGTGACTCAAACCAAACTTCTGATGTGGTCCAAATTCTGAGTCTCCAATAGTGAGTCCTTACACAGGCTCCAATACTGGCTGGGTTAGGATGGTTTTATTCTTTCTCTTCCATAGAATTCTTAAGAATATTTGAATGAGGGGGAAAGAGTGGGTGAGGAGCTTATCTTGCATGTCGCCAGCCTGGGTTTGATCCCTGGCACCCCATAATGGCTTTTCCCTTACAAGTCCAGCCAAAAATGATCTCTGAGTACAGATCCAGGAATAAGCCCTGTCTATGTGTGATCCCAAAACAAAACAAAAATATGAAAAGAAAATTTAAATGAGGTCCCAACTTTCTTGATGACAATGTACAGCCTACACTGCAACTTTAAATATTTAAGTAGATATGTTTATGTATATAAACTTTTATATATGGTATAAATTTCAACTTTCAAAAATGGTTTTGTTTTTGAGGCAAGGTAAAGAAGTACTATGTGACAATAAATAAAAATCAGGTTTTCTTCTTGTTGGACTATTTGGGAGCTGGATGACATTGAACTTGTCTGCCTTGTGTCAATTAATTCCCCCTTTTTTTTTGCTTTTTGGGTCACACCAGTGATGCTCAGGGCTACTCCTGACTCTGCACTCAGGAATCACTCCTGGCACTGAGTGGGGGACCATATGGGATGCCGGGGATCGAACCCGGGTTGTCTGTGTGCAAGGCAAACACTCTATACACTGAACTATCGCTCTGGCCCCTAATTTCCCTTTTTAAGTGTGCCACCTAGAAAGTCGAGTAAAATGAAAGCCATGAAGAACTTTGGTAAACCTTCTATGCAAAGCAGGAGTGAGGAACGACATTTCTAAAATGTTTATGTGTTTCCAAGATAACAATATTCAAAGGCCTGCTGATACTGCTATAAGAAGAAATTTGAATAATCTACAAAATAAGAGAAACTTGGATGCAGGAGAGAAGCAGGGCAATAGAAAAACGACCAACATAAAGCTCCTTTCCCCAATAAACTTTGTCTGGAAAAAAGAGTTACAATCTCTTATAAATTTCTGTTTTTCAAGTCCCAAAGAATCTGCAGTCTGAAGCAGCTTGAATTAATTGACTTTTATAGAACAGCAATAGAATACACATTTTCCCCAAAATTCCTGAAAAATACACATTCCCACAATCACTAGTAGAGCTTACTCTGCACATGCATTAAACTTATTTTCCTCCTATGAATTCATCTTGTATCAATTTAAATATTAAACTATCCAATAAAATCCAAGAGGTATAAGGGGTGGGGAAATCTTACCTTTCCCCTAAAATAAAGGGAAAAAGGATAAATCAGATTTCTTTAAATTGAAAGATTGTGTTCTTTTAAAGACAATGATAAGAGAAGGAAAGAAAAATAAAAGGGAAAAAAAGGTGCATGTCACATTTTTGATACAGAATGTTGTCTTGGAGATAGGAAGGACACTTGAAGTTAAACAATAAGAAACAAAATCTGCTTCCATGCTCCATAATTAAATGAAAGGGAACGTGTAAAAGAGCAATCAAGGTCACTTTGGGAAACTATATGGGCCTAATACATTGACTGAAGAGGAAAGAATTTGATACATTATTATCATTTTTTTTTTTCATTTTCTGCTAGGTGAAATACATTAGTGGTTAAGATGACTTGTCATTTTAGGGTTGAACAAAAAAATGAAAGCGTAGATTAAAGGATTTAGGACTTTCATTAAGAGAGTGAAGCTACAAATTTAGTGATGAAAGAAAACTTAGAACAATAATAATGGATGTCAAATATAAGAAAAAATGCATGCTAATTTTATTATCCTTCCTCCCTTTATCCTTTCCTTCCTTCCTTCTCTTCTCTTCTTTCAACATTCCATCCTGTTCTCTGTTTCTGAAACATATTCTGTAGCATTCTGGAGATACTCCTGATTCTGTGCTTGGGAATTGCTCCTGGAAATGCCCAGTGTGTAAAGGAAATCAAACCCACACCTCCTGCATTCAAAGCACGCACTCCAACTCAACCCATAAGACTATCTCTTCAGCCTCACTGTAACATCATTTTTAGTAGAGCTATTTTATATAATAGCATATGCTTTTTGCAATTTAAGCCTACCTACATGTATGCACATAGATATGAAGTTATGCTTGACCTTGTGAGTGAGCACATAGACATACACACCTTGACTTTGTCCACTACAAAGGCTAAAGGAAAATAATACCCTGGCACCAGTGAGGAAATCAATGACCAACCTTAGTTTCTATTAACCTTTTACTTTTGCTATTTGTTTTAAATTTGTTTTTCTATTTATGCATCAAACAATGAAGTTAATATATTTAAAAGCAATATATTTGGTGTTATGTATTTACTATTGATAACAATGCTTGCTGTCATGGTGGGCATGGTATTGGAGCTATGTATTTGTGAAGCTCTTGCTACAGTGTTATTAATTACAATGCCTTAATAAAAAACTTTTTAAAATATCCTGAAAAAGTTGCCTTGAAAATTTATTTCTAAAAAAAAAAAAAAAGAAAATCTATTTCTGTATAGAGTAGTATATTTTTGCTTCTGGATGCTCTCTTTGTTGCTACTAAATTATTTGTGACTATAACAAATAATTTAGTAAGACAAATATTTAAATTTTCTATTCAATGATATATATGTTATCTGATTCACATAAACAAGTACAAATAATATATAAAATAATATTAAAAAGTCACAAATATGATGTCAGAGAGACAGTATGGGGACCAAGGAACGTGTCTTACATGGGGCAGATTCTGGCTCCCCCAACACCACACAATCCACCAGCACTAGTTGTACAGCTTCGTAGCTCTTGAGCACTACTGCAATGGCCCTGTGGGTCCGTCCCTGTTTGAAGACTGAGAAGCACCTCATCCTCAGGCCTTCACCTTGAATCAACAGCCTGGTTTGCTAAAAGCCAGGAAGGCAGGAGGGGGCCCAGACTTCCTGAGTACAGCCTGGGAGCTCCCTAATCCTCAGTTACAATTAATACATCGACCATGCTTTTTAGTTTCTAAGCCCCGAAGACAAGCCAATGTAGGTAAAGAGGTACAGCCATATTCTCTTCCTACAAACCTTCTTCTAAATATAATACATAGCGTATCTGTGTCTAGAAAAATAAACTATACATTTTGTTGATACCCTGCATTAATCATGCATAATCATATACGGTACATGGGTAAGACTTTAAATTGATATTTTTCATTGAATAATATATTACAATGGACATTTCAGTTTAGAGCATCATATTTCTGTTTCAGTGTTTGCTTTGTTTTATAGGGTACTTTTTGTTTCCACAAAGACAAATTATACTTATACACAATATAACATATGTCTTCAGGGAAAAATCATAGTTTCAAAGTGCCAAACTAGCTTGGAGAGTTTCCATCAAGAAAGATGGTATGAATTTTCCTGCTACCATCACATGCTCAAATCATATTCATCTATTCTTTCCAGGAACTTGATGTTGTATAATTTCAGTGCCATTTTTGTGGTGATCGGGAACAACATTTAGTGATCTGCCAGGTATAAAAGGATGTGTTATTTTATTCATGTATATTTAATATCCCTGAATAATTTTAATCTGTGTTATCTGTAAAATAGAGGGAAAATAAAATGCACAATTTATAGTACTTTTTGAAAAATTTTGACCTCTGCTTCTTAATAATTCTATAAATCTATGAATATTATCATACGAAACTATTTCTAAAATTTTTTTTCTAAACATTTACAAGTATATAACTGGAGTAGTGATGAATAGATTTCCCCATGCTCTTCAGAATAGATCTTTCCACAGCACACCTCTTTGGCATATAGATTTATGAGCTGAGGTGAAGTGAGTTCCTGAAATTCCTTAAGAATCTTTTACTACTCTCTTAATTACTTATAAAGTAAAATTTGAGATTCTTACTCAGAATTAGGGTTTTGCACCAGAAATAACTTTTCTCTCTAGAAACTTACTGAATTTTAGTCTAAAAAACCCAATTCAGAAAAAAAAAATCAATTCAGGGGAAGGAGATTTAGCTCAGTGCTTTGATAGTGACCTCTCCTCTTCTCCCCGGCCCTCCCCCATATCCCCTGCATAATTGGCAATACTCAAGGTTTAATCCTAACACAGTATTCAGAGAGCCATCATTCCTGACAGTGCTCAGGGACCATATATGGGATGAAACCCAAAATGACTCTGCCCAAGGCAAATGCCTTACCTGCTATACTGCCTCTCCTGTCCTATTTCTTTTAACCTACAAAATTGTCTTATATTTGATTAGCTGAGAACTTAGAGGGGTAGAGGGCGATATTCACTCCCTCCCCACAGTTGGAAAATATGACCAGTCTATTTCTGTGAGTTCTCTGCCAGTCTCAGCAAAGCTCAGGTAATGATTGTGTTGACTGATAAATATCATATCAGGACTAGCAAAGCCTCCCCACCCTTGGAACTATGACTAGGAGTGTGGTGACAATTACTCAGAAATGCAGAAAGAGATTTCACAGCTCAGAGTGATTTTATTTTCCCCAGAAACAATGAGAGAAGGTGAAATAGTAGGGTGTGAAACCCTAAGTGGTGATTAAACATTAAGTCACAACCAGTGATGTAATTCCTCTACTTCTGAGGAGTTCCTTAAATTATTCATTCTTTTCGTATGTGCAATCCCCTTCTATGACACACCTTTTCTAATGTTTCATCCCTTAGATCAATTTCACTGAGATTAATAATAATGATGACCATATTTTTGGGACATATCTGGGGTCAGCTAGGGAAGAGAGATGATGTGAATAAAATCGTTCTGTGGCATATACTAAGATATCTTCCCTTGAGGATGTAACAATGTAGAAGATAAGAAAAGCAATTTAATTGCCATATATGAAAATAATGAATTTGTTGTGTTATACATGATGCTAAGGAAAGAGAGACTGAATAAATTAGTTATGCTGGGCAATATGAGGGCAGATACAACAGATATTTGTAAATTAGAGTGAAACTAGATTTAATTATTGAGGTATACATATATATTATTTTACATACATGTGGATTAGGGCACTATAGACATAGCTGCAGAATGAAAATTTAAAAATAGCACTTAAGGAATAGTCCACCCTTTGCCTTGCCTATAGCCTACCCAGGTTCAAGCTCTAACACTGTATATGGTCCCCCAAGCACCGCTAGGAGTGACTCATGAGCCAGGAATAAGCCCCAAGTGCAGTTGGTTGTACCTTTCCCACAAAAA
Organism: Cryptotis parvus; assembly: GCA_021461705.1. Classification (NCBI taxonomy): domain Eukaryota; kingdom Metazoa; phylum Chordata; class Mammalia; order Eulipotyphla; family Soricidae; genus Cryptotis; species Cryptotis parvus. The sequence goes on from JAJIBD010005760.1 coordinate 57,267, forward strand.
TCCAAATAAAAGAGTAAGTTTAGGTGGCAGTTTCTCTGTAGAGAGGACTATGACAAATATCAATTGTGTGCTGACAAATATTTTGTTTTTAAATATATGAAACGTTTCAGATAAACTTGATATAATAAACTTTATTACTAATTATAAGAATTTACCAATGAAAACATCACTTGGCATTGCTTTGTTTACCCCTTCCCTTTCTTCTCTTGTTTCTATACAAGAGAAGTCACTTTTGATCCAAGTAAGTGTCTTGGATCATGTTCATAATATTTCTTTATGATAATATAAAGATGCATGCATAAATGAAAGTGTATTTTATATAATTAGTACTTATTTTGCATGTTTTATACAATTGCACAAAAAGTAGCATTTTCTATGCATTATTTTGGTCTTTTAATTTCTATTTTCCCCACTCTACTCCAATGTATTCTTTCCAGTATAAACCAATGTTATAATTTCCCTAACATGTTTATTTTTATATTTTATATCAATACATATACTTAAAAAGAATTTATTTTCAACTTTTGCATTATTCTATAGAACAAAGAATTTATCTATTGAGCATTGACATCTGATACTACAACACTAGGTTGACAAGGGCATTCTTGTGCTGCCTTCCTAGGACCATGAATTGTTGGATGTGAGAGAGAGAGAGGGAGAGAGACAGAGAAAGAGAGAGATGATATGAGGAAAATCCCTGCCATAGAGGCAGGTTGGGTGGCAGAAAGGGGATGATGGGAGGGAATCTGAGAACTTTGGTGTTGGGAACTGTGCACTGATAGAGGATGGGTGTTGGAACACCGACTGAAACCCAATCATGAAGAGCTTTGTAATAGTCTATCTCAAGTTGATTCAGTAAAATAATTTTTTAAAGAATAATGTCTAATTTATCCAATATCAACTAATTTCATGAAATACTTCATAGTAGAATGCCTCACTCTACATTTGTGCCAACATCATGTTTTGTAAAAGTTTTCTAATTTTGGCCTTTATCCATAAGACAGTTCCATAAGTCTTTATTCCCATTTCCTAATTATTACCAAGGCTGGTCATATGTAGTAGAAATTATTCATGACCATTCTCACAATTTTCTTCTGTATCAAGCACATGGAAGAATGTAAATACATATGTACAGACATATGTGGTATGGTATGGAATTTTATATTTCTTAGTTATTTGCTACAAATTTCTCTGGATATATATTTGGATATTTCCTTTTAGTCCCTCCTATAAATAATGTTAGCTTTTTCTTGCTGAAAACTTATTATCTGGAAAAGCATATTATACTCATTACTGGAATTATCATATCAAAGATTTTTCTAGATATTGTTAAAATCATTTGGCTTTTCATCATTGACTTTAAAGTAGTGAGTAACAGGAATAAATAATAAAATAAAAAGCCAGCCTGGTTTTCCTGGTAGTAATCCAATTTAGATATTATCTTCTAAATATATTTTTGGCATACATGCACTAATACTTTATTAGTCTATAGTCATCCATGCTTGAAAATAATGATTACCTATAGATTTATTTTCTTTATGCCTAATTTGGGATTTATATTATAATTCTACTATCCTTTTGAACTGATTTTAGGAGACAACCTTACTTTTAATTTTCTGGAAAGCCTTGTATAAGATTGGAATCCTATGTTCCTTGAATATTAATACATCATATTTATTAAATGCAATTGACATTACTGTGTTTTCTGTAATATAGTCACAAAGATGTACTAAATTTAAATATCTCTTTGTTTCTTTTTTTTCTTTTTTGGGTCACACTTGGTGATGCTCAGAGGTTATTCCTGCACTCAGGAATTATTATTGGCAGTGCTCAGGGGACCATATTGAATGCCAGGAGTCGAACCCAGGTAGGCCGCATGCAAGGCTAATGCCCTACTCACTGTATCAGCACTCCGGCTCTATCTCTTTGTTTCTTATATTTGAATTAAGGAATGGTTTTAGATATGTAGATAGTTTTCATTATCACATTCAATAACTTTTATGATGTTTTGCTTCTAGAGCAAAAATTCCAATCTCTTAAACTGTAATTATTGTGGCTAGAGAGACAGTTCAATGGGCTGAGCACCACTTTGTATGTAGGAGAGCTGGGTTTGATCACTAGCACCACACTATTCTCTTTGACTTCCAACCACTGAGAGGAGCATCCCTTGAACTATGTTATGGCGCTATGTGGATGGGTGTTGCAGGATTCCTCTAAGAGCCTTTGCATCTGCTCTGGATTGCCTCCCTGCAAATCACTCATAGATAAGGGGATAGTCTAAATGTGGCAGTTTATCTGACCATGTATTCTGTACTAGCTGGTATAAATATTCTCTCATGCTACCACAATCATCGTGGGACTAGCTAGATCTTACCAGCATATTTGCCTGGCCACGTTGGATCTCTAAGTAATTAGACCAGAGAGAAATGCTGTTTGCCTCCAAGCAAGCAAGCATCGCTCACTGATAACTCAAAGGCAACTAAAATACAAAACTACTGTGAAGTAGACGAGACTTGTGAAGGCTTGAAGAAATATTTAACTGGCATTAGTAAAATCTTTGGTACAGAGACATGCCATCTCAGAAACCCCCTTCTCTACCCTATAAAGGCTTTTCCAGGCAGATCTTGACTCAATAAATTAGCATATAAAAGGGCCTAGGTGAGGTGCTGGTAATTACCTGAGGGCATTTGACCCTCCCTGCTTCCCATAATAGTGGGAGGGAGGTCTAAGTTGCAGGGGTATAAAACTAGCCTGCTTACTCTCTCGCTCTTCTCTTCTTTTGGGCTCTCTCTTTGTGAGCTCGCACCCTTCTTGGGAGTCTTGTCTTTGTCTCCTCTCTACAGGGCCTTAACACGTGGTGGCCGCCATTTTGGCCTACACGTGGCTGGGGGTTCTAGCCAGGAATCCTAAGCACATGGTTTTTCCTATTGTGGATTTGTATGCCTGAACCTGTGATAAGTAAAGCCTTTTAAAACTGCATCGGATTCCTTTTTTTTTTTTTTTTTTTTTTGGGTCACACCCAGCCACGCTCAGGGGTTCCTCCTGGCTCTGCACTCAGGAATCACTCCTGTCAGTGCTCGGGGGACCATATGGGATGCCGGGATCGAACCTGGGCCAGCACAGGCTGGCCACGTGCAAGGCAAACGCCCTACCCGCTGGGCTATTGCTCCGGCCCCTGCATCGGATTCCTGAGTCTTCATCTATTCCCTGCCAGCTTCGGAGGTAGAAGAGAACTCGCTTCCCAGCACTGTTGGGGACCCCAGCATCAATCCCGACAGATGGGTCTGTAGAGTAGAGGGAGAGACACAGAATAGTCTTCCTCATGTGTGGGATTTAAAGAGACATAGTAAGGGAAGCAAGTTGATAAAAACAAAAGAAAATGATATCTAGTCTATAGAATTTAACACATGGGGAGAGATTGGATGGCTGTGGGACACAGCTAATGGTGGAGGATGTGGTGTTGGAACCCTGCTTGCATGATGGATTTACAATTTACAATATTGTAAATCGAGTTCTCAACCTAGGTACACATGACTGCTGTATTCAGAGAAGCTTGTTCCTTTGAGAATGAATGGGGCTTCTGGAACTAGTTCATTTTTCATGAACATAGTTTTCTTTAGACTCAGCTGTAGACCTATTTTTCCACATTCTCGGTCAAAGTCAGCCAGCATTTGTGCCGCTTGGCTAATGTTTGGTGTTATTAGAATGATGTCATCAGCGAAGCGGAGGTGGTGTAGTTGCCGACCATCTATCTTCACTCCCATTCCTTCCCATTCTAATTGTTGCATGATGTTCTCGAGGGTGGCACTGAAGAGTTTTGGTGAAATGGTATCACCCTGCTGAACCCCTCTTTTGACATTGATGATCACTTCTTTGTAGAATGGTGAGATCCTGGTGGTGAATCCGTAATACAGCTCACAAAGGATCTTGATGTATTGGGTTTGAACACCCTGTTTGGCTAGGGCTTCGATGACCACTTCAGTCTCCACAGAATCAAAGGCTTTCTTTAAATCAATGAGCATGAGAGAGAGTGGCATCTTGAACTCCCCACAAACTTCAATGAGCTTGGTTACAGTGTGGATATGGTCGATTCTGCTGAATCCTTTTCAGAAGCCAGCTTGCTCGCATGGTTGTCCTTCATCTAATGTTCTGCCAATCCTGTTCAGGATGACTCGAGTGAACAGCTTGTAGATGACAGCTTGTAGATGTCGAGAAGTCAACCCGATGAACGACCTAAAACCTGAGCTGCACAGGAGGAAGAAAGCGGCATGGAATGCCATTAAAAGCATCGAAGAAATAGCTAAAAAGACAAAGAACCTCCGGCTCCAGGCACATCTCTTCAACTCCACCATTCTCCCTGCATTAACTACTCCTCAGAGACCTGGGCCCTATGAAAGCAGGATGAGAACGCTATTCGGGTCTCCCAAAGAGGAATCAAAAGAGCTGTGCTTGGGATATCATGCCTCACTCAAGTGAAAGAAGGAATCCAGAGCTCCAACCTCTGTCACTGTTCCAGAGTCAGCAATGCCGTCTCATTTTCCAAGGCATCGAAAATCAGATGGGTTGGACATGTAATACGATTTGGAGACGACTGCTGGACTAGAGCTGTTACAGACTGGATCCCACAGGATGTCAAAAGATCACGTGGCCGCCCACCTAGATGGTCAGATTTCTTTAGCAAGACCCTGAACAAATAGTTTGAGGGTTTTCGTATTCCTGAAGCAAACCAGAATCCATTGTGTTACACTGGCACATGATAGGGCGAAATGGAAATGTTTCTGGCGCCCGCTTGAGCAAATTGATGAATAACGGAATGTCAAGTGATCAAGAATATTGTAAATCATGGTTCCTCAAGGAAAAGCTTTTAAAATTATATTCACTTTATCAAACCATTTAAAAAATAAAATCATTATTAGTAGGATCATCCTATGAATGACAGAGAGACTTTCCTCTCTATCATCCTAGGTAAACATAACTATAAACTCTACAAAAAAATGAGACAAGAAAAATATACTCTGTAATGTTATGATAGAAACTTGGTGACCCTAGGTCTGGGACAATGCAGGAGCAGCTGCCTTTCTATTTCCTGCCCACCGAAGAAGGAGGTTCTGGCCAATGCAATGGCTGATCTGCACATCTGGGGCAGGATCAGCTCCAGTAGGCATCTCAATCCCTCACTGACTCCCATCAACACCACAATAAGGGGATGAAGCAGGAGTTCCCATAAGGGCCATCAGCTGTGTTTCTGCCTAGGACTGCCACCTCTCCACAAGGGATAGTGAGGTTTTGGGAAAAAAGGCAGGTAGGGATTGGTCATCTTTTTCACCCAGGCCTGGGACTCACTTTCATGCCCAGAGACACCCAAGCGACCTGAGAAACAAACAAGAGAGACTAGCACAGAGGTCTGGTTAGTGACTTTGTTTCCTGGCAAACTGTCTCAGGGATTTGGGGAGATATCAGCAGAAATGAGGCCATTAGAAACCTGAATCAGATCTTGGCTATTGTGAATTGTGCTGGAATGAACATAAGAACACAAAAGTCTTCTAAAAATTGTGTTTTGCAGCCCTTGGGTTAATGAGAAGTGGAATTGTTGGCTTTCTATAGAAGCTTAATTCTTATTTTCTTTGAGAAGACTTCATATTATTTTCTAAAGATATTAAACCAATTTATGATCCCACCAACAGTGGATGAGGTCTGAAAATAGCCCAAGTGACTGAATATATTGTGTACATACACAATGGAATGCTATTTAACTCAAATTAAATCATGCCATTTGCCACTATGGATGGAACTGAGGGTATAGTGCTGAGTGAAATTAGTCAAAAAGATACAGAATAATGTCTCTCATATGTGGGACTTAAAGCAATATAATATCGGAATAACAAAAGGCTAAAGGGAGCAGAACCCCAGAACCAGTTTTTATAGAACTGAGATTTATATAGAGTAGGAAGAGAGGCCTGGAGGGAAAGGACCCTAAGATAATTGTGGAGGGAAGTGGACACTGGTGGAGTTTGAAGTGTTGGAACATCATATGCATGAAACCTTATCAATATATTGTAAATCATGGTGCTTCAAATACAATAGGAAACACAAAATGAAATCTGTCCTACGTCTCTCCCTAAATGAATGGTTAAACCGGTGCATCCATATTATGATACCTTGACGTTCTTTCATCAGGTATAGTTTAGTATCTATCTTGTCATGTTTCTACAGTTTTACATAAAAGACCAAAGTCTCTGTCCTATTCCCTTTCTCATACATATTATTTTGATCCAACTAAGTTTCTGCTTTCTTATTTTGTGCCCATAAAATTAGTCATTGCTTTCACAGTTGATTTTAAGTCAGTAGTTGGATAACTTACATACTTACTGCATGTTTGTGCAATATATATGTATATATACATAAACATATATAGACAAGTATATACACATATGTATACACACATATTTATGTGCACACACATATTTATGAGGCCGCTGCCAAGGGTACTCAGGGCTTATTTCTGGTTCTGTGCTCAGGGATCATTCCTGGCGGGGTTTGGGGGATGTATGATGCGGGGTATCAAACTTGGATGTGCCATGTGCAAGGTAAACATACTACAGACTGTCCTATTACTCCAACCAGGACACAAAACATTTATAACTAATTTATTTGTATACTAAACTGTTAAATACGAACAGTATTATATAGCAAGTGACAAGTGAATGTTCTTTAGAAACAGTATATAATAAAAAAGAAAAAGTATAACTGAAAAATTATCAATTCATTTTGTGTTTGCTCACAACCACAACTTAACACCTCTATTTTATAAAGACAAAACTATTTAAACAGAAAACAATTTTAAGGTCTTTTCTCTAATCTAATTTAATACTGCTTAACAACCACCCTTACTTCCCTCTAGTCAATTTCTTGTTCATTAACTTGTTTGATGTAATGATATTAAAGTACACACAAATTACTATTATAGAAGGTCACTAACTGACACATTTCTATGCTCTTCTTAAAGGCATCTTTTTGAGAATGCTAAGCATATCAAAGTGGGGACCACCTATACTTTGGGGAGGTCATTTTTGTAGAACAACACTGGCACCTAGTGGCTCATATTATGGAAGGACACACCTCCCTGAGAAAACCCATTCATGCATGAATCTAACCCCCACCCCAGTACTCAATCTGTGATCCTCACACATATTGACTGGTCTTCAATTGTTTAATTGTACAATTCACTGCCTTATACATCTAAAACAAACTTATGGAATAGAAACATTGTCTGGACATTGCATTCAGGAAAACAGACTTTGTAGCATGTTTTGTAGCATGTCCATGCTACACCTGCACATCATGTTCCACAAACAAGTCTGCGTGGTGTGTGTAGTGTAGGTCTCCTACTGTGACTGGGGAACACATATTAATTCAGCAGAACTAAGAGAGTGAAGTGCCAAGTCAGAATAGATCATTGGATTGCTGGGGGTGGAACCAAGAGCAGATGAAAGGAAATCCCCACCCCCCATTTCTCTCTCTCTCTCTTTCTCTCTCTCTCTCTGAACAACATTTTCTGGACTCTCTCCTTTCTCAGGTAAGGCTCTGTGCCTGGAAACATGACCCAGTACAGACAGGCTGCACAGGCCCAGGTAGGGGCAGAATTCAGGCAGTGCTCTGTCACACAGGAAAGCTCAGGTTCGGGCAAGACTTGAATGCCCAGGTAGTGACAAGGTGCTGAGCAAAGAGTCTCAGCGACGCGCACGTAGCCATGGCTGGAGAGTAGGAAGCCTGGAAAAGACAACCGGAGCTGTTGGGGTACATTGGGAGACCCAATGATGGGTACAGGGCTCATGTAGCTATGGCCGGAAAATGAGGAAAGCCAACACGGAATAGAGAGAGATGCATGGACAGGACCTGGCCATTGTTCATGGGAGGTGAGTGGAAGACAAGTTAGGGCGGTCATTCATGGGATAGGGCAGTGTCAGGTACAGGACCAGTGACACCATTCACAGGTAAAAGAGAGGCCTGGACATATGGGGAGGGACCCAGGCCCATCTACTTTATCTGTACAATAAACTCTAACCTTTAATCTACTGAGTTTTGTATGCAAATATTTCATACAATTCTCAAGAATCCACCAGTGCAGGAAGAACCACTTTTACATGAACAACCTAAGGAGCTTCCCAAATGAGAATCAGGTTTATTGTGAGGGAGGTGGAGGGTGGAGGTCAACATGTCCCAGCATTTAGAAGTTGTCTTTGCTTCCTTCCTTGGTCTGACCTAGTCGGTGAGTCCTAGAGTTCCTGGTGGGCTCAGAGTCAGGTTATCTAACCCAAGCAGTATTTTTTACACTCCTCAGAACTGCCCCCAGTGCTGGTCAGTGATGGTGGGTGTAGGAGTTCAGGCAGTCCCAAAAGACACAGATGGACCTCCTGACTGAGTACCAGTGTGGTGAACTTAGAAAGCAGGAGATGGGCCCATGTGTCTGATGTGTTCACCAGCAGTTCCACCAAACTGGTCAGAGGATACTACTGTGAATTTGATGTGTTAGAAGGTGCCTCTGAGAGTAAGCCAGATGCATGCAGCCATTCAGACTCCTCCCTGTGTGTACTTTACTGAAAGGATGTGCCTCATTTTGGTTTAGCTTTGGGGCTACCCCTTGCGATGCTCAGGCCTTACCGTTACGTTTTTGAATTAGACTCAAAGGCCTCCTCATGATTTCTCCTAATAGTTTCAACTTCCCACAAAAAGTTTTAACCTTTTATGTGCCTCTTTCCCACCCTCCGGACACTTGTATGTTGGTCCTTCTACCAGTACAAATCACTATCTTCTCCTGATTTCTGCATATTCACCCTTAGATCCCTTTTGCAGTCACCTCCACAGAGCTCTCAGTCACTGCATGTAAACTCTCCTTCATTTCTGCATAAATCCCCATTTTGTCCTGAATCCAGTTTCACCTGGCAGTGCCTTCCTTTATTTGTGTTCCCCACTGAGCACTTTCTATTCTGCTCCCATGATGGCATTGAGTATATGCTATGAAGCCTCCTAAATAAATGCATGTATCAGTATCTTAAAAATGGAAATTAACAGCTTCCCAGCATATTAATAGTGTGACCTTTTGGTGATATCACTGTGTGCCCCAGAGACAGACACTTGTTTTTTCTTTTTGTTACTTTGTTTGGGGGCTGGAGCCGCGTGCAAGGCAAACACCCTACTTGCTGGACTATCGCTCTGGCCCCAAGACTGTTCTTTTTTATGGCTCATAAAACTTCTGTTGTATGCCAAGAGTATCCCACCCGCACAACAGAGCCAGCAAGCTACCCGTGTTGTATTTGATATGCCAAAACAGTAACAATTATAGACCTCATTCCCGTGACCTGAAGGAATGGTTTAAGGATCCTCGTGTTCCTGGAGTGAGCAGATGCCCTTGGGCTACGCTAGCACGAGACAGGACATATGGAGATATTACTGGTGCCCACTCAAGCAAATCGATGAACAATGGGAAGACAAGTGAGACAGGTGATAGTTTGTTTGCTTTTTGGGTCACACTTGCAGTACATTGGGAGACCCAGTGATGGGTACAGGGCTCACGTGGCCATGGTCAGAGAATGAGAAAAGTGAACTGGCTCAGCACTCAGGAATTACTTCTGGCAGTGCTTGGAGGTCCATATGGGATACTGGGGATTGGACCCAGTTGGCCACTAGCAAGGTAAACTCCCTACCCTCTGTACTATAGCTTGGATAATGAGACAGACACTTATATACATGACAAATGGACATCGTAGACAAGAAAATAGAATGCTAAGTCCATTACTCAAATGAAAACCCAGCAATAAGGTTACACCTTGAAGAACCATTACCCTGTGAGTATTAGTAGGAATATTACTCTTCATCACAATTAGAACTCTAATATGACTTCTCTTTCTTTCTCCAAATCAACTCTTCTCATAATCTGTGAATCTATAGAGCACTTGCCTATTTTGAAACTTTCTATGGAAGGTCTTTTTCAGTAAATATTAGTACTGGGTTCTTTTCAGGTAATATTATAGTTACGAGATGTATCATGTACATTGTCCACTCAACTCTGTAATTGTGTGCTGTTGATTTACTTATTCACTCTGCTTTTGATAGACATGAGATCATTTGATTGGTGAGAAGTACTAACATTCTCATAATATACCTTTTCTTTCATAGAAGTAAGTTCTGATTAAAGAGCTAGATCTCAGGCTTTGTGCATATTCTACCTAAGCACTTTATTCTGACTGTACCAGTTTTCTGTAGTATATGAGAATATAGTTTCATGTCACTATGACAATTATTGTTGTCTTTTTAATTTGAGCTATTTGGGAGGGTAAATGGCTGTACCTTTGAAGTTTTAATTTGCATTGCCTTACTGCCTGAAGATACCTCAGCTCCTTTGTTTATTGGCTATTTAAATATTTTTTTTGAAGTCCGCTGCCTGAGTGGTGTCTTCTATCTACCAGTGAAGTCTCTGCCAAATCCTGCTATAGGAAACCCAGTGGGAGGGAATCAGGAAATAACTTGAAACTGTGGCTCAGAAATCCATTACCACCAAAGAAAAATCCATGTGTTTCTAAAGGAAACATTTATTCCTAGTCTCTTAATTTAGTTGGGTAAGCCCATTATTTTATAAAGAAAAAACAAATTTACAAATCCTATAGAACAGATTTGGCATCCTTCCTCCAATATATAGAGCCTCAAGACAAAGTTCCCAGATCAGAGCCCCAGGGCAGAGATTCTAAAAGAGATTATCATCAAAGACAATTATCTCCTGTGGCTAGAAGGTCCCTTTCGTTTTTTTTTTTTTTTACTTTAAGGATATTGTTCAGAGATGATACTTTTTTTTTCTTTTTTGGGGCACACCTAGCGATGATGCTCAGGGGTTACTCCTGGCTCTTCGCTCAGGACCTACTCCTGGCAGTGCTCTGGGGACCATATGGGATGCCAGGGATCGAACCCTGGTCGGCCGCATGCAAGGCAAACTCCCTACCTGCAGTGCTATCGCTCTGGCCCCCACGGAGATGATACTTTAAGAAACACATATAGCCCATTTCCCAGAACTCTTCCTACAATGGTTTCAGCATATAGTGAGGCTCTTTTACTCCAGTCATCACACTAGTGATAAAGTACTTATTTTCAAATATTTCTGTTTTAGTTGGAAATTTTCTTGCCCCAGATACAAAAACAGTTAATTTCTCTCAAATTGACTGTTTTTTTCTCCAAAATAGTCAATTTGCTCTTTTCGCTAAAGCACCCGCTTCTAGTCTCCTTTGTGAAAGAGTAAGGGAAACCATAAATAAAACCATAAATAAAACTAAACCATAAATAAATCTAAAGTGATTTTTGATGAGAAAAAGTCTCATTAATTTTATCCGTTGCACAGAGGTAAGCAAAGGTCTTGAAATCACATGTCGACTCCTTAAATCCCAACAAACAGATTTATGAGGAGCTTTAGTTAAAATATGTCCCTTTAAAGTGGCTTACAGGGTAGGGCATTCCATTCTCAATTAGTTCAAGTGAATTGCAAACCCTGTTCTGGAATCTAAGTCTGTGTGTTGGAAACACTCTTCATCCCAGTTATAATCTCCTGAATACCCACTTCTAGTTTGTACTGTACCATAGAATATTCCAAAAGAAGAACAAAATCAATAGCAACAAATAAACATATTAAAGTATTTTTTCCCATTAAAGTGAAGATTAAAGCATCTAGACTCCAAAATGAAAATATTTACTGTTTCTCCTAGGTGATTTCCATGGAACCCAGAGTCATTTGATTCAGAGCAAAACTTCTCAGTTAGAAACTCAAGTGTTGACAGGCAAAGCAAAGCATATGAGGACGAGTAAATCTGTAATTATAGGATAAGTATATGGTAAGGAGCTCTGTTTAACAGGTCCTGAATTAGCAATAACTGTATCTGCAATGCATCTGCAGGAAAAATAATATTTTTATCTGTTCTTTACAGTTGTTGGAGGCCGATAGATTAACACCTTGGAGGGTGCCTTACTTGTCAGGGGTAGGTTTGTGTGCCAGAGGCATTATGTTCAATGGTCAAGGACCTCAGACTCACTGTGTTTGCCCAGGGTTCATCTCTCACAGGACACAGAACTGGGCCAACATAGGATGTGCAGATGACATCAGTTAAGTTCTAGAAGACCTTAACTCTTACCTCAGGGGCAATGCTAGTGAAGTAATTGATGTCTTTCACTTATAACAATAAATAATTTTAAATGACAAAATACAATTATATCTAAAAGTACCCTAAAGTGGTACTGCACTTGTTTTAGGTCTAAAAAATGATTATGCCAGGGACAAGTCCCTTTCTCTGAGATTATCTCTCATGTCAAAACACCGGAGAGAGTGAGAGAGCTGGTATAAAGAAATACATATCAATGGATATCTATTCATGGGGAGAAATACACCATAATTTCATGCAGTATTTTATCTTCATGTAATATAGATGGTACACACAAGGTCCGTCAATTTTCTGGTCTGCACCAAGGTGATTCTGAGTGTCTTGTCCTCTGTTTACTGAAAGGGTAATGCTCAATTGCTTGAGGAAAAACTAGCATGATCCTTCCTTAATCTTAAATGACAGTCACAAAGTAGCCAGGGTGGTAGTCTCCTGGTAAATTCTAACTGTCCCACGCTGGGACCAGTGGGTATAAAGAAAATTGTGCCCAATCTAGATAACATTGAAATTTTAGTAGAGATTATAGTAATGTTTCAGAAATTACTGATTCAGAGTCAAAATGACTCTTGTAATTGTCACACCCTCCATCAGTGTTTACACAGAAGAGAGATCTCATTAGCATGAACCCTGGCTTAAGAATATGTAAATAGATAAAACTGTAAGGGGATGAAACAGCAAAGATCCCAAATTAGCTAGGTCAACATGTATCCAACATGTATCCATGTTTGATATCTCTATTTCAAGAATGCTATCCACAATCTTAGCTGATTATCCTCCTTTTCTTTTATTCTGCTCTTTCCTCCTGCTCATGGGGACTGAGTAGGTCATCATGCTTTCTATGATCGTGATCATGCTTTATATGATCAGCTACATTGTGACTTCTTCTTGATGGACTATGAGCTCCTTTGAGACAGAGACTGGGCAAAAGTCAGTAAATCCAGACTCAGTATGAATTAATGTAAGGCAATAAAGAACGATGGATAAATTTAAAATTAGTATCTTGAGTATGTAAACTCCTAAAAATTATCAGATCCACACTACGAAGAAGCCTTCTATAGTCTTTGTATTGTTCCATGTTTCACAGAGTGAAGCAATGTCGTTGGACCATGTCCAGTCCTTCACTGGGTCTTATGTTGAGTGTTTCATATATCTAGCAGTTCTGAGAAGTGACAAGGATCCGGTGAAGGCAGATGAAATCCTTGTGTGACACCTAGATCTCCCCAGAACTATAAAAAGGCTCACACACTGCAGATGCCTGAAGCTGAGGAGGCCACAGCTGTGGTGCAGGTACTCTTTGAGCAGCACCTATGTGTCTACCCCACCCAAACCCTTCATTTCCCAGAACCATGGAGAAGAGCCTGGTGGAATCATGTGGGTATTCCTGCAGTCGCTATGAAGTCCCTTTCCCTGAACTAGGAAACAATTGTACTAGCACCGATGCATCCTGCCAGCTGATGTGCTTTTCTAAGGGAAAGTCTGCCTTCCACACATTACAAAATTTCAAATGAAAAAAAGTCTGCAATTTCCATGACGAGAATTAAGACGCTGATAGACATAGTTCAAAGCAAGACAGTGCACAGGAATTGAAAAAGAATGTGTCCTCACCCACAAACTCCAGGCTAGCATTGGAGAGGAGGTAAAGTGGCAAAGATAAGGATGATATTCAAGATTCTGAGTCACTTCAGAAAGGAGGAGAGTGAGAATCTGATAAATCTGCTGGCTAGCGCATACAGGGAAAATCAAGGGTGTTGGCCGGTATTGGTATTGATCTTTGATAGAGCTCTGATGGGTATGTACAATTTACCAAGGGGCTGAGATGCATTTCCGAGAAGGGCCACATGTTATTAAATTGCTAATATAATTTCATAATATATATATTTCAAACCTTGCTATTATATATATGTAATCTACACAATGTATGTATGTATATATGTGCATATATGTATGTATGTATGCATATCACTGTATCACTGTCTTTCCATTCATCATCGATTTGCTCAAGCAGGCCCCAGTAACATCTCCATATGTCCTGTCTCATGCTAGTAGAGCCCAAGGGCATCTGCTTGTTCCAGGAACATAAAGAGCCTCAATCCATTCAAGAATGAGGTCTATAATTGTTACTGGTATTTGGCATATCAAATACAACACGGGTAGCTTGCCAGGCTCTGCCGTGCAGGTATGTATATGCCTGTGTAAATATATATGATGTGTGTGTGTGTTGAGGTTCAGCAGAGTGCCCAACAAATATTAGAGCTCAGCAGGCTCCCATAGTGTCATAGGGGCAGACAAGTGTTTTTCCCCAAAGGCAGACAAATGAAAGACCACAGGCTTTTTGGTCTGAGGGCTCTCCTTTGATCTCTTCTCTCCTCTTACAAGTCAAGTGGCTAGTTAACCCCTCCTAAAAGGTTGGGTGTTGGGAGCTACCAGAGGTGATGGACACAAAGAGAGGGTGTAAAAGTCCCTCCTTCCTGGGGCAATACTTAAGGGACCTCCCCCAAAGATGGAATCTTGCCCTGGGACTATAGACCTGCCCAGGACAAAGGCAGAATCCCATGCTGTTTTTACATTTCCTTTGCTGGTAAACAATCATCTTAATATTTCTAATCATTTTGTATTAACTCAGTAAGAGATACAGACGTTTATAAAGGGTGGTTTTTCCCAGGGAAAACCACTGATATTTCCCATATCAGTAAATATTCCAGATTACAGCATTCAGGTCACTTTAACTACAACAGGATCCTAAATCAGTTGCTTATCTTCGGGTGGCAGATACCCCAGACAGAGCAGATACCAGCTCTCCCCATTGAACTCCCTGCACTCCACTGACCACAAGAGCGACTTCCGGCCCTAGCCCACCATCCCAATGAACCCAGAGGAACTCCCACACCATGCTGGCAGCGATCTTCTTAATCCACACTCCACAGCTCTTCAGATCTCCACCCAAGAGATTAATCCAATCTCCAGCCTACAAGGACCCTCCCTTCAGAGACCCGCCCTTCAGAGGAGAGTATTTCAAGCCCAGGGAATGCTTGAGCCACAGATGCAGATACCCCAGACAGAGCAGATACCAGCTCTCCCCCATTGCACACGGCCGCTACACGGCAGCACAATTTACTTCCACACCCTCTCAGAGAACCCTGCAAGTTACTGAGAATATACCATCCACATGGCAGAGCATGGCAAGCTGTCCGACGCGTAATCGATATGCCAAATCCAGTAATAAAAATGTGTATCTTCCCGAACCTGAAAGAGCCCTTAGTACAGCAGCACCAAGAAGGACAAACAAGGAGGGCCTGATAAAATTTCAGTTTTATATTCATGAAAAATGAACTAGTTCCAGAGGCCCCATTCACTCTCAATGGAACAAACATCTCTGAATGCAGCAGTTATGTGTACCTAGGTCGAGAAGTCAACGTGATGAACTACCTAAAACCTGAGCTGCACAGGAGGAAGAGAGCGGCATGGATTGCCTTCAAAAGCATCGAAGAAATAGCGAAAAGACATAGAACCTCTGGCTCTGGGCACATCTCTTTGACTCCACTGTTCTCCCTGCATAACATACACCTCAGAGACCTGGACCCTACGAAAGCAGGATGAGAACTCTATTCGGGTCTCCCAAAGGGGAATCGAAAGAGCTATGCTTGGGATATCACGCCTCACTCAAGTGAGAGAAGGAATCTGGAGTTCCGACCTCCATCACTATTCCAGTGTCAGGGACGCTGTCTCATTTGCCAAGGCATTGAAAATCAGATGGGCTGGCATGTAATGCGAATGGAGATGACCGCTGGACTAGAGCTGTTACCGACTGGATCCCACGGAATGTCAAAAGATTACGTGGTCGCCCACCTACAAGATGGTCAGACTTCTTTGTCAAGACCATGAACGAACGGTTTGAGGCTCTTCATATTCCTGAAACAACCAGATGCCATTGGGCTACACTGCACCTGATAGGGTCAAATGGAAATGTTACTGACGCCCGCTCAAGGAAATTGATGAACAATGGGATGTCTATTGATCTATCTATCTATCTATCTATCTATCTATCTATCTATCTATCTATCTATCTATCTATCTATCTATCTATCTATCTATCTATCTATCTATCTATCTATCTATCTATCTATCTATCTATCTATCTATCTATCTATCTATCTATCTATCTATCTATCTATCTATCTATCTATCTATCTATCTATCTATCTATCTATCTATCTATCTATCTATCTATCTATCTATCTATCTATCTATCTATCTATCTATCTATCTATCTATCTATCTATCTATCTATCTATCTATCTATCTATCTACATGTATATGTATATATATAAACTTTAGAAAAATAAAACTTAGCTTAAACTGAAAATGCAACAACAAAATGTTTAATAAGAGTTAAATTTCTCTATGAAGTAAATGCCCAGCTGAGTAGCTGGGGGAGAAGCTCAAATTGCTGAAGTACATATTTCGCATGAGAGAAGTCAAGGTTTGATTCCTTATATTTCATTGCTGGGGACATAACACCCAAGCATTAAGTCAGTAGTAGCTGATAAAGACAGCTGGCAGTGGCCCCTCCAGACAAAACAAAACAAACAAAATAACAATACAAGAAAACAGCTTCTCGAAGTCCTATTCCATGATTAACTTTTGCTGTGGGTTCCGGAAGGAAAGGGAGGAGGCTCTGTTCTTCATTCTCTTATTTAAAAGGTGCTGTTTACACATTTACCCATCATTTTCACTTAAAACCATTCGTCCAGAACTTAATAACAAGGTACAACCTAACTGCCATACAAGCCAGAAAATAGTCCTAGAATTACTCTTACACAGTACAATTATGATACTTTATTTTCTTGTCCTTGGGTCATACCTGGTAATGTTCAGGGATTCCTCCTGGCTCTGCATTCAGGGGTAACTGCTGGCAGTACTCAGGGGATCATAAGGAATGTCAGGGATTGAAACCTGGTTGGCCACACGCAAGGCAATTACCTTCTCTGCTGTGCCATCACTCTGGTCCCGGAATTATCATCCTTTATAAGAGAAGAAAAGAAAATCTACCAGGAAGTAACTTGCAACTTCCATTATGCACTAAATCTGTCCCCTCAGAACTTATATGTTGAAATCCTCTCCAAGCTCAGTGAGCTAAAGCAATAACATGGAAAATACAAACAACACCAATTAGCTCTATAAATTCTCAAAAGATGATCATGATGAAGAATTTTATGAACTCAAAGAAATGATGGCACAGGTAGTCAGCAAACTACAAGAAACTATGAGAGCTGAAATTTTTAAAAAACGAACAGAAATGAAGAGTATGGTGGTGACATTCGAAAATTTTATTAGAAGTTATGAGCACCAGAATAAAAGCAGATGATGAAAATACAAGGAGCTTCAATGTGAGATGGAAGAAACCTTTATAAAACCATAAAGGGGGAAATTCTGAAAAATAAATGAGCAGCACATCAGAGAATTTTTTGACAGGTTATAAGGAACAGTGTTAGAATCATTGGTTTCTTTGAGGACCAAAGAGGTGAATTTGAGGAAGAATTAATAGTTAAATTATAATTAAGAATTTCTGGTGCTGGAGCAATAGTACAGAGGATAGGGTATTTGCCTTGCATGCAGATGACTGGGGTTCGATCCCAGGCAGCCCATACAGTCCCCTGAATACTGTCAGGAGAATTCCTGCATACAGAGCCAGGAAGTATCCCTGAAAATCTCTGGGTATGACCCAAAAAAGAAAAAAGAGTATTTCCTAGAGTTATGGAAGTTATGGATATAGAAAACCAAAATACAGGAGGCCAAAAGGTCCCAGTGAAAAAGAATTCAAGTTGGAAAACTCCAAGACACACTGGTAAGAATGACAAAAACCAAAGACAGAGACAGAATATTGAAAGTGGCAAAAAAGCAAAAAAAAAAAAAAAGGAACTAACATACAAAGGAAATCCTGTAAAATCCACAGAATGAGACCCTATAAGCCAGAATGTATAAACAGCTCACCAAGAATAATCTATCCACTTTGATTATCATTCAGTTCTAAAGAATGTTACAGAGCAAAGACAGGTAACAGCTTAGGAAATTCATAGCCTTGAAACCAGTTCTGCATGAAACATTAAAGGAGCTTTTTTAAATGACAGGACAAACTTCCCAGATGTAGCACTAAGTATAGCTTCAAACTTCCGGGCACATGGCACAGTGCATGGTGCCCTACATAGATAAAGAAGGGTGTGATGCCTCCTGGCTTGAGGGATTTTATACATTTTCATTAATAAATTAATATCTCATTAATGTTCTATGTCTGATCAGTTATTTTTACATGCGCTTTTTTGCAGTATTTGCTTATTATTACAGGCATCGAAGCAGTATATATATATACATACTTTTTCTTTGTTTTTGTTTTGGGCCACACCCAGTAGCACTCAGGGCTTACTTGTGGCTCTATGCTCAAGAATCATTGCTGTTGGGCTTAGGAGACCATATGGGATGTCAAAGATTGAATCTAGGTCAGTTGTGTGCAAGGCAAGCACCCTACCTACAGTCCTCTTTCCCGCCTCTATAATACTTTATAACATAAATCAATATTCCCTTTCTTGTGGTAAAACACTTTGTACTTTTATAGACCAATTCGGTGCTTGATATCCTTATAATAAGAGACACAAAGCAATGGTGGCATGTAAAGACAGAGGATACTGGGAGAGCCCATACAAAACCATGTCTGCGAGAAAGACATGGAATCTATTCTCTTTCAAATTTCTCAGAAGACATCATGCTGCTGCTATGTCTTGGGGCTGCTGTACAAATTTTCGAAACACTTTAGTTTAAAATAAAGAAATGTATTCTGTTGGATGACAGGCCTAGCAGGCTTGGGATCTTTTCTGTTTAATCTACTTACAGTTTAAGCTATTTACTCCCCATGAATAGATATCCATTGAGATGTATTTCTTTATACCAGCTCTCTCACTCTCTTCAGAGTTTTGACATGAGAGATAATCTCAGAGAAAGGGACTTGTTCCTGGTATAATTATTTGTTTACACTTGCAACAAGTGTAGTACCACCCTACTTCTACACCTAGAAGCTGATTTTTGTTGATACAACCCTCCCTAAATATAGGTTTACTTTTGGATATATAAGGAGACTGACTTGAGGTACTGGGATACACTTTGGTGGGAGATTTGGGCCCAAGTGCATGCTAAGTTCTGACCAAGAGCTAGAAGTCTGGGAAATCCCATTATTTTGGATTGTAGCTGCAGAGCTTGTTTTAGTAAAAGCCTTTTAGAACTACGCTGGACTCCTGAATTTTCATCCATTTCCCGCTGGCTTCAGAGGTAGAAGGGAACTCATTTCCTGATATTGTTGGGGACCCCAACAGCTCCCTGACAGTATTTTTTCTCAGTTCCCAAGGCCCAAATTTCAAAACCAAGGTGTGTATAGAATGGCTCTCTCAAAAGGCTCCAGTAATGGGTCTGACCTTCCTATCTCCAGTTTTAGAATTTGGGCTCCAGATATTCCTTGACCTGTATGTCGCTTTAGCACTACAATTTGTGAATCCATCACTGTTTATGTTCTTCCCTCTGGGCTCTGCTGTTTATTTCATTTTAGCTTTGGAGAGTGAGAGAGAAAAATTTCAACCAATGTTCAAGGTCTTCGGGTCGCTCCAAGGCGTTACTTGGCCAATTAGGTCCGATGTTTCACTGACTGGGTCTAGTTTTGAGATGCTACTAGGGATCTCCAGGGTATCTCAGCAGTGCAAAGTGGAGCAATACAGAGCTAGGGAGCATATTCAGGGTCTTATGAATACATGTCATGTACTTGAACTCTTTGCGTTAACTCCCTGGACCGCGGTCATCTCCAAATAACATTACATGTCCAGCCCATCTGATTTTCGATGCCTTGGCAAATGAGACAGAGTTGCTGATTCAGGAATAGCGATGGAGGTCAGAACTCCGGATTCCTTCTCTCACTTGAGTGAGGCGTGATATTCCAAGCATAGCTCTTTTGAGTCCTCTCTGGGAGACCCGAATAGCATTCTCATCCTGTTTTCGTAGGGCCCAGGTATCTGAGGCGTATGATAATGCAGGGAGAATGGTGGAGTCAAAGAGATGTGCCTGGAGCCTGAGGTTCTTTGTCATTTTAGCTATATGTGTACATTTTTAGTTGGAGTATTTTTACCCTCTTATCCAAACTCCTTCAATAGGTCTTCTAGTTAGTGTTCTAATTCTGGCTACATATTAATTTAAGAAGGCAATTTAATACTGTCTTACCCCCCAAATTCTTCTGCTGTTGCATTAAACCTACTCATGTTTGCCCAATGACTTCACTCTCTGTGACCTTCCTTTAAGAACCTCCATCACTGAAGAGAGTTCAGAGCTCCAGCTTGGGGACCTGTAATCACTGTCACTTAGAAACTTCTCTCCCTCTACCAGGGTGGCCTGGGAGGCTCAAATGTGTGTGTCTGAACTGGGAAATTCAACAGAGCAAGTTTGTGTTGATCAATAGACTATTTTTTCCACCCCTTTTCTTGAAAAGAATGAAGTCGATTCCCCAACATTTGTATCACTGTATCACTGTCTTCCCATTGTTCATCGATTTGCTCGAGTGGGCACTAGTAACATCTCCATAAGTCCTGTCTCAAGCAAGTGTAACCCAAGGGCATCTGCTTGCTCCAGGGACAGGGAGAGCCCCAAATCATTCTTCAGGTCCATGGAACTGAGGTCCATAATTGTTACTAGTTTTTGGCATAACAAGTAAATAAAACACGGGTAGCTTGCCAGGCTTTGCCGTGTAGGTGGTATAGTCTCAGTAGAAGGCTCTCATCTCGAGAATTTACTGATGAAACTTAAAGGGAAAGATCAGGTTTTCTAAGGGGAAAGATCAGGTTTTCTCATTTCTACACTATTGAAAAAACAACTTACTGAATTTCAGGGGAGTAATGGAAAAAGCAACATACAAAAATCCTAACGGGCCTCAACATGACCAAGACGTCTTTACTAGGATGGGCTAGATTATTTTTACTCTACAGCTCTTTTGGCCACACCCAACGATGCTCAGTGTTACTCCTGGCTCTGCACTCAGGAATTACTCCTGGTGGTGCTCAGGGGACCCTATGGATGCAGGGGGATTGAACCCAGATCAGCTGCATGCATGGCCAATGCCCTCCCTGCTGTGCTGTTGCTCTGGCCCTCAGGGTAATTTATTCCAGCTATAGCTCAGACTCAGACCTTTGCCTGCAGGAACCGTCTGCCCACCGCAGGAGCAGTAAGAGACTACAGACAATGCAGTGAGCATAATCCGATGCCAACATTTGTAAAAATAATATAAGGTGGAAAATAATTTTTTACTTTTCCTATGTTACCTAAAGCTGATTAAACTCTACAAAAACTTCTTTTTGTTGTTCTTTTTAGGGGTGATGGGTTGGTCTACACATGGTGGTTGTGCTCAGGAGAACAGTGGGGTGTGGGATATATGCAAAGTAAGTGTTTTCTTTGAGAAAAGGTTTTACATAAGTAACCTGAGGAAGTTTTGCTTTGCTCATAGATAAGGGAAGATCAATTGGAGTCTTCAACTGCAGCATATATTGAACAGCAAAAAACAGCGTATATTTAAAAACAAAAAAATATATTTAAAAGTCCTCTGAAGGCAAGTCTTTCCTGATATTTGTGTATATCACTTGTATCGCTTGTTTTCCCGTTGCTCATCAATTTGCTTGAGTGGGCACCAGTAACATCTCCATATGTGTTGTCAAGAGCAAGCATAGCCCACGGACATCTGCTAGCTCTAGGAACATGAAGAGCCTCAAACCATTCCATCAGGTCATGGGAATGAGGTCTATAATTGTTACTCGTTTTTGGCATATGAAATGCAACATGGGTAACTTGCCAGACTCTGCAATGTAGGTGGTATACTCTCAGTAGTAGGCTCTCATTTCATGCATTTACTGATGATCTCAAAGGGGGAGATCAGATCAACTTTTCCTTTGGGTGGAGCTCTGATGAGCTGTGGAGTCCAGATGTTGAAGAAAACTGACCTCATGGTGTGCGGGTTCCTCTGGCTTCTTGCTAGGCTCACTGGGATGACAGGCCATGGCTAGACCCTGCCTAGAACTGGATACAGTGTATAAATGTGAAAGATCCTGGAAAGGACATGGTCATAACTTCCAGTATTATCTAAGATTGGCACAGCTCTGGGTCTGGAGTGTCTCTCTTCCAGTGATGCTGGCTGTTTTGGTTGGGAGCTTGTAGCCACACCCGCCAGCATGGAGGTGGAGGAATGGGACCTATAGCTGTGCGCTGCTTGGCCCCACGTGGAGCAGCCCATGGAGTTCTGGAAGGTGGTAAATGTATCAGTCATCCCTTGGCTAAGTCCACATAGCTCCCAGGGTTTGCTCTCATGTCGGAGGGCCACACTGGCTGGACTTGGAGCGGGATTTGGGCTCCCTCCTCCCATTCCTCCACCAATACCTCCCATTCCTCCACCATTGTATCTTTGAAAATACCTCTGAGGCCCATTGAAAATACCATGGAGCATTCTGCCTACATTTTCCTCAATGTACTTTATGGATTCAGGTCTGATCTCAAGTCTTTGATTTACTCTGAATTCACTTTTGTTTTAAGATGTAAAATAAAGATCCAATTTTAATCTTTAACACATGATTATACAGTTTTGTTGAAAAGGCAACCTTTGCTCCATTTTGTACTTTCAGCAACTTTGTAGAAAATTAGCTGACAACTATTCACCATAGCCAGAAACTGGAAACAACCTGAGTTAACAAGAACAGACGACTGGATAAGGAAACTGTGGTACATCTACACAATGGAATTTTTGTATATATCATGCATATATCCATACATATCATACATATATCCATATAGCTCAATATATCCATTTATATCAGGAAAGTGTGATATATTGTAGTCTTTCCTGAATCGTGTATATAGCTGATACCCATTCTGAGGGTCTCTGTCTGTGTTCATCCAACCTTCCTTTCCTCAGATTCCCTAAACTGCAGCCCAGCCCTCTCATCTTTTATTAGTATCTCTTGACATAGCTCTTCATTAAAACTTTCTATATAATGTTTAGGTTTTAACTAAACCTTTTCTTAAAAAGAGGTTTATTGATGTAGGAATTGTGAAGTTTGTGTGTGTCTCTCAGCAATAAGGTCTTATAAATGAGACTTTTAATTCTGTTTAGAAGATTAAAACTTGTGTCACAGGCTGATTTGTTCCAAGTAGCAAAATTTTTGCACTATGGGATGAATCTGCCCCTGTCACTGAAATCACTGAAGCCAGTCCTTCTCTGGAAGGTAAGGCTCTTGCACTCTCTCTGGGCTCATGTCACACTTGTACTTTATCTTTTTGAGACTACTTTTCCAGAGGCATGTGTGTGCCTGTCTGCAGGAGTCCTGCCCTGAGCATTAGATTTTCTCAGTGATAAATTACTATATTTTATGTTCCTCAGAGACCTTATATGACTCTTGGGACTCTTCGAGACCAGGTGCTTTATCCTGATGGAAGAGAAGATCAGAAAAAGAAGGGGATATCTGATCTAGTAAGGGAATGTTCATATTGTTGACATACTGCATGAGAATGGTCCATTTTGGATTCTTTATCTTAGATAATCACTTTAGTATTTTAAAATACTAGGCAGTGTACCAGATTTCTAAACCTTATTATATATTATAATTTTCCACTTTGATCTAAGATATTTACCACTGGGACTGAAGAGACTGCTCAAATATTTTTTCTTTGCCCGCTTCCTTTAACTATGTAAAATAGTGTTAATTTCTTTAGTTTACTAGATATATTTTGTCAAGGTTACTGGGGTGATAGCTCTAAGAGTAGAATACATGCTTTGCATGCTGGAACATTAGGTTTAATCCTTGGCACCATTGGGTATGACCCCCACCCATAGTCAAGTAGCAAGTAAAGGATACAGCATATCTTTATATCTTTCTCCTTCATTCTTGTGAAAGGGACTTATTTGCCTCATGCTGGCAATAGAATTATGATGATTACAGTTTAAAATATAAGACGGACAACATTGGTTTGTATCAAGTTGATTTAATCTTTAAATATTTTTTGAATAGGTACTGAAGGAGTACTTGGACAATGTCCAGTTGGGCCATATCCTTGAACGTGAAGGAGGCTGGGATAGTGTTCAAGACTGGATGGATGTACTCAGTGGTGGAGAAAAAACAGACAATGGCGGTAAGTATACTTAGAAGTCTTTGTGTAAAAATTCAATACAAGAGTATGCCACCCACACGGCAGAGCCTGGCAAGCTACCTGTGTCGTATTTGATATGCCAAATACCAGTAACAATTATAAACCTCATTCCCATCACCTGATGGAATGATTTGAGGCTCTTTATGTTCCTGGAGTGAGCAGTTGCCCTTGGGCTCTACTAGCATGAGACAGGACATAGGGAGTTGTTACTGGTGCCCGCTCGAGCAAATCGATGATGAACGGGGAGACAGTGAAATTACTTTAAGACATGTGTGTAAAATGGATGACTTTGAAAAGTGTGCCCTAGAGAGTATGTTAGGTAAAACAGAATTGCAATATTTTCTTATTTTTCTTATTTATTCATGTTTATTCTAAAGCTATGACAGAGACTTGACCTGTCACATCATTAGTGCCACATTCAAAGCCTCCAGCATCAAAACAAAGTCAGAGAAATCATGAACAATGTTCACGCTATCCAAGATGGATATAATTATGGGCTTGTTTACAAAATAAAGCCATAAAGTGCTGTGAGCCCTTGAGCCAGGTCCCGTACTGTGTCATAGTCAACTGAGGTGAATTTCTGTTGGGTGTCCTTGAGAACGGACTCAGTCTGACAGATTTCTTCTTCCATTTGGCTTCTGCCTTGAACTCTCAGTACTGGTCAGTGTCAAGTGTGGAAGCAGGCCTTCAGAGTCCCATGGGGTTGAGCATGAATCATCATGCCCATGATTCTTAAACATTCTGGCCACACGCAATATACAATCATCAGAAGCTGTATCACTTCAGGTTATTAAGTTGCCATAATTAGTTACATCAGAGTTAATTTTCACCTATAAGGACAGCTGGAGCATCAACTCTGACATCTGTCCTACTTCAGGCTATTCTCTTTTCATGACCCATTTCCCTATAGGTCTTAGAAGATGGGGCACCACAAAGCTTTCATCACTTTGTTCTCAATCTTGATCCCCCACTTTTTCTCATCATAATTCTTGAAGATAACATAATTCACTATCAATGTTTTTGCCTCATTATATGTCTTTGAGGTTACCTATGACACTTCTTCCTTCACTACTCAAGCTGTGAAGAAAACTTTGTATTTTGGGTCACACCTGGCAATGCTCAGGGGTTACTCCTGGTTCTGTACTCAGGATTTACTCCTCACAGTGCTTGGGGACCATATGGGTTCCTCTCAATGCTACATTTTTTCCATGCTTAGTCCTTGTTTTTCACATGCCGATGAATATGATTTATGAGGGTTCTATAACTAGTTCTTGTCTCTCCTCCCGCATATTTTTCCTACATTAGTTACTTTATTTTTATTGAAAATTTAAAACATATATGAGTATTATGAAATAAATTACCTTCCAATTTGATCATATATTTGACATAATTAAAGTTTAATGCATTACAAGGGTAATACACTAATTTAATCTGATCTGAGTTGTTGCAAGAAAGATACCAGACAGCTCTCTGCTGCATGAGGACACAATAAGAAGGTAAATCAAGAATATTATTACCAGGAATATTCTAGCATCTTGATTTGGGATACGTGCCCTAGAGAAATTTGAGAAATAAACTTCTATTTTTAGCCATCCTGTCAGTGGTATTTGGTTATGACAGCCCGAGTTGGACCAGGTTTAAGTTGATCACTCTTGCACATTTGTTTTCACACAGATTATCTCAATATGCCATGAACTCTTGAAGCAGAATACTTCATACTTCTTCTCATTTCTGCCTTATTATTAAAGGGAACATGTGTTTTTCTTCCTCTGACAGATTTTGAAATATTTGGAAATAGGGATAATTTTTCTTTTAGTTTCCTCAGGTTGTTCTTCAAACAAAGCTTTATTTTTTCCTTTTTTATTTTTTCCTTTATTCTCTCTTCTGTGCATGCTTTTTAATATTTTAATCCTTTTGGTGTGGTAACAAAACATACACTCTGAAAGTGTTCCATAGTCCCAACTTCTTTAAGGGCTCGTGCATGGGGCTATTATCAGGATTCTCTTCAGGTCTGACACTGGTCTGACCTTTCTCCTCAATATTCTCTAGCTTATTTCCTAAGCTAAGATTGTAGAGGACCTGTACAAAAAAAACTATAAAACCACACTTCAATAAATAAAAGAACAAGGAAATGGAAACACATTCCCTGCTCATGGTTTGGGACATTGTCAAAATGGTAAAACTCCCTAGAATTTTATACAAATTCACTATAAGGATACCCATAACATTCTTAAAATAAATTCACCAAACACTCCTGAAATTTGTATGGAATAATAAATGCCCATAGATAGCTATAGCAATCCTCAATAAAAAGAAGATTGGAGGCATCACCTATCCCAAGTTAAAACTGTACTACAAAGCAGTAGTAATTAAAACAGCATGGTATTTGAATAAAAATGGACCTGTGCACCTATGGGATAGAGTAGAGTATCCTGACACACATCCTCAAACACATGATCATTTAATCTTGATAAAGGAGCAAAAAGTATGAAATGGAGCAAGGAAGCCTTTTCAACAAGTGGTGTTGGGCACACTGCGCAGCTACATGGAAAAAATGAATTTGCACCTCTGTCTAACACCGTGCACAAAAGTCACATCAAAATGGATTAAAGGCCTCAATATCAGACCTGAATCAATAAAATACATTGAGGAACATATAGGAAAAGTCCTCCACGACATTAAAGTTAAAGGCATCTTCAAAGACGAAACACCACTAACAAAGCAACTAGAAGCAAAGGTCAATATATGGGGGTACGTGAAACCAAAGAGCTTCTTCATCCAAAAGAAACTGTGACAAAGATACTAAGAGAATCCATAGAATTGGAAAGAATATTCACCCAGTACCCATCTGATAAAGGTTTAATATTTAGGATATTTCAGGTAGAAATTTGCAAGAAAACACCAACTACATCAAAAAATGGGGGAGAAGAAATGAGCAGAAACTTCGAAAAGGAAGAAATTTGAATGGCCAAAAGACATATGAAAAATGCTCATCATCACTAATCATCAGAGAGATGCAAATCACAACAACAATGAGATATCATCTCACACCACAGACACTAACACATATCCAAAAGAGCAAGAACAAGAAGTGCTGGTGTGGATGTGGGGAAAAGGGGACTCTCATCCATTGTTGTTGGGAATGTTGACTGGTACAACCTTTTGGAAGACAATACGGACATTTCTCCAAGACTGGAAATTGAGCTCCCATTTGACTCGTCCATACCACTCCTGGGAATATACTCTGGCAAGCCAAAAACACACAGTGGAAACATTATCTGCACTTTCATTTAATAGCAGCATTATTCACAAAATAATATCCTCCACGACATTGAAGCTAAAGGCATCTTCAAAGATGAAACACCAAGTACTTCCAGCACTATATTGAATAGAAGTGGTGAAAGTGGGCAACCTTGTCTTGTCACCCATCTTAGGGGAAGGCTTTCACTTTTTCTCCATTGAGAATGATACTCGCTGTGGGCTTTTGGTAGATGGCTTTGACTATACTGAGGAAGGTTCTTCAATTCCCATTTAATGGAGGGTTTTTATTGTGAAGGGGTGTTGGATCTTTTCAAATGCTTTTTTGCATCTATCTATGTGATCGTATGGTTTTTATTTTTTTTCTCTTATTGATATGATGTTTTATGTTGTTTGACTTGCGAATGTTGAACCATCCTTTCATTCCTGGGATGAAACCTACTTGGTCATGATACATAATCTTTTTGATGAATCTTTGGATTCTATTTGCTAGTATTTTGCTGAAGATCTTAGCATCTGTGTTCATCAGGGAGATTGATCTGTAATTTTCTTTCTTTGTGTTGTCTCTCCCTGCTTTGGGTATTGGGTGATATTTGCCTCGTAGAAGCAGTTTGGGAATGTTTCTGTTTCTTCTATTTCCTGGAAGAGCTTTAAAAGGACAGGCAGTAGGTCCTGCTTAAAGATTTGGTAGAATTCACTAGTGAAACCACCTGGACCTGGGCTTTTGTGTTTGGGCAGCCTTTTAATTACTGTTTCAATTTCCTCGATGGTGGTAGGCTTATTAACGTATTGGTGGTCTTCTTGTTTCAGACGTGGGAGGTTATAGGACTTCAGGAATTTATCCATTTCTTTCAAGTTCTCATGTTTTGTGGCATACAGGCTCTCAAAGTAATATCTGATGATCTTTTTGGATTTGTGTGGCTTCTGTTATGATGTCCCTCTTTTCATTTCTGATTCTATTTATTTGGTTCTCTCTCTTTCCCTGTCCTTACAAGTCTTGCCAGTGGTTTGTCGATCTTGTTTATTTTTTCAAAGAACCAGCTTTTGGTTTCTCTAATTTTTTGGATTCTTTTTTTTTTTTTGGTTTCCAGCTCATTGATTTCCACTCTAAGTTTTATTTCCTTCTTTCTGCCTGGGTTGGGCTCCGTTTGTTGGTCTGTTTCTAATGTTTTGAGCTGTGAAGTCAGGTTATTTTTGTGGGCCCCCCTCTTTTTCCTGATGTATACTTGCAGAGCTATGAACTTTCCTCTTAACACTGCTTTCGCCATGTCCCGCAAGTTCTTATATTTGGTATCTTCATTTTCATTTGTTTCCAAGAATCTTGGATTTCCTGTTTGATTTCTGCTATGACCCATTGGTTGTTCAGCAGTGAGCTTTTCAGTTTCCAGGTGTTTGG
Source organism: Cryptotis parvus (assembly GCA_021461705.1). Lineage (NCBI taxonomy): Eukaryota > Metazoa > Chordata > Mammalia > Eulipotyphla > Soricidae > Cryptotis > Cryptotis parvus. The sequence continues at coordinate 86,328 of JAJIBD010005760.1, forward strand.
TTTGACTCCCTGCTTCTATATGGTTAACTTCTATTTTCAGTGCATCATGGTCTGAAAAAAAATAGTTGACACAATTTCTTTTTTTTCTTTTTTTTTTTGCTTTTTTGGGTCACACCCCCGCGACCTCAGTGGTTACTCCTGGCTCTGCACTCAGGGAATTACTTCTGACAGTGCTCGGGGGACCATATGGGATGCCAGGGATCAAACCCGGGCCGGGCCACGGCAGGAAGGCCTACCCGCTGGGCTATCGCTCCGGCCCCAGTTGACACAATTTCTATCTTTTTTATTTTATTGAGGTATGCTTTGTAGCTCAGCATGTGGTCTATCTTGGAGAATGTTCCATGTGCACTGGAGAAAAATGTGTATTCAGCTTTTTTGGGATGAAAAGTCCTGTATATATCAACTAGCTCTCTTTCTTTCATTTTTTTTTCTTTCAGAGCCAGTATTTCCCTGGTGAGTTTCAGTCTCGTCAATCTATCCATAGTTGATAAAGCATGTTGAATCTCCAACTATTATTGTGCTACTGTTAATGTCTTCTTTGAGGTCTATTAACAGTTCTTTTCAGTATATTTCTGGCCCTTCGTTGGGTGCATATATGTTTAGTAGTGTGATTTATTCCTGATATACATACCACTTAATTATGAGGAAATGACCTTCATTGTCCCTTCTAACGTTTTTCAGCCTGAAGTCTATATTTTCAGATACTAGTATGGCCACACCGGCCTTTTCTTGTAGGAACTGTTTGTTTGGAGAATGGTCTTCCAGCCTTTGAATTTGAGTCTGTGTTTGTTCTGATTATTCAGATGTGTTTCTTATAGGCAGTAGAATGTTGGATTCAGTTTCCTTAATCCATTTTGTTACCCTGTGTCTCTTAATTGGTGCATTTAGCCCATTGATGTTGAGAGAGATTATTGTCATGAGATTTTGTGCCATCTTTCTGTTTAAATTTGTTGTGTTTTTGGATTCTGTCTTATTTTTACAGTAGCCCCTTCAATCTTTCTTTTGAAGTTGGTTTTGAGTCTATGAAGTTCCTGAGTTGTTGTTTATCCATGAAGTTGTGTATCTTTCCTTCATATCTGAATGTAAGTCTAGTCGGGTAAAGAATTCTTGGTGAGGCCTGCAGTTCATTGAGCCTTTTCACAATATCCCACCATTGTTTTCGGTCTCAGAGTGTTTCATCTGAGAAGTCTGCTATAAATCTTAAGGATGCTCCTTTGTATGTGATTTCCTTCTTTGATCTTGCTGCTTTCAGTATTCTATCTCTATCTATTGTTTTTATCATTTTAATTAGGATATGTCTTGGAGTATTCTTATTGGAGTTTCTTTTTAGCAGATATTCTGTGGGCATCCTGAATCTGGAAGCATGCTCTTCAGTTTGGGAACTTCTCAGCAATAATGGCTTTGACAGTTTCTTCTTCATCAGGGTTTTCTTCTTGCCCTTCTGGGATCCCAATTATCCGTATGTTGTTCCTTTTGGCTTCATCCCGATTTTCTCTGGTAGTCTGTTCATTGATTGTGAATCTTTTTTTCCATCTTATGCTGTTGACTAGAGAATCTTTGGACCTCGTCTTCAAGATCTTTGGAGGCCTTCCAGTGTGTTTTTCATTTCACTTACCACATTTTTAATATCTGTCATTTATACTTTATTTTGGTCTTCTGTTTACTCATTTCTGCTCTCATGTCCTCTTTTATTTTATTGACTTTGTATTCTATTGCTTTTTGAGTTCCTTATGCATACTTAACAGTTCCTTCCAAACTTCCCTATCAGAGAAGTGATAAAGCTCATCGCTATTGCTTGACTTATCTGGGTTAGTGACTTCACACTGAGCTTGATGGAATTCTGTGTTGCTTTACCATAATGACTATTGTAGGTCGAGAATGTGTGTTCTAGGTGGCTAGACTGTACAGTTAGTAGGTGCCTGGGTTGTTTGCATTTTTGATGGATGGCAAGAAATGTTGGAAAAATGCTCACTGGTATCTCAGGTAAGATAAATATTTAGTAGTTTGCTCGGACCCTAGCGCATCCGTACGGCTTTGAATTTTGGGATGTCAGTTGTTGGTTCCTGAGTGTTTCCACAGTGTGCCCGGGGCACCAATGCACGTGGTAGAGGGGATGAGAAGCGTCAGGGAGATCTGGGCGGAAGTGATCCAGGGCCAGGTCCAAGGCTTTGTGTACCTCGGCCCTATTGGCTAAAGTTCCAACCCTTTACCCTGGGACTGGGTGTTTCCATGTGTTACCCAGGGAGCCAACACACCTGTAGAGGGCATTAAAGCATCGGGGAGAGCTACCTATTCTTTTTAGGTAACATATAAAGTCTATATTAATATATAGTATACTGCTTATTCTTTTTTACATAACTAAGTTTCAACTCTGGCATCTAAAATGTACTTATTTCATATTACTATGTCCAAAAAACTTTAGAAGAATGGCAAATAGAATTATCAGAGAGTAAGTGATAAAGGTCAATTTGTGATGATTGATTGCTATGTGTTTAATCTTTGCTAATCTAGTGGAGGACAACCATGTACACCATTAGTGAGCACCATCCTGGAATTGAGTATTAAAGTGTGTGCCATATGTGGCATTGAGCATCATACTTGTCTATGGTTGAAAGATGGAAGGACCCCAACAACTGAGTTCTTTATCTAAATGGATGTCCCCATAAAGTTGAATGCAAGCTGTGAATAAGGTGCTTATCTCCAGTGTTTTCAGCAGCTGTCAAAATGATCTGTATATTCTTTCTTATGTTTATTCTAGCATTTGGGGCATTGTCAGACAAAACAAATTTTGCTAAGTCCAGACCTCTCTCTGTAGGATAAATCTTTCCATCTGCTCATTAGAACTTTTCTCTAGTCCTCAGGGTTTAACCCAACAAAACAAAGTACTTTTATTTCCACATTTATTTATTTTGTGTGTTTGTTTTGGGGCCACTTTGAACAGTGTTTAGGGTTTACTCCTGACTCTGTTGTCAGGGATCACTGTTGGCAGGGACACCCCAGGAAAGTACATGGGGTGCTGGTAACAAAACCCAGGTCAATCACATTTAAGTGCAGGCAAGTGCCTTATCTTCGCACTGTTGCTCCGACCTTTCAAGTTTATTTTGGGAAAGGATTGTGCTCAGGGATACCAGGACTAATTGTGCCAACTAATGTCCAAGAATGCAGTGATGCGTACTGTCCACACTGCAAGATATTTCTCAGGCTAGCATTGTTTGGGGGCATCCAGAGCTGCAAATGGTGACACTCTAGTTACCAGGTGGCAATAGAGACAGAATCAGGATTGGTATATGCAAGGCATTTCTCTTTACCATTGTTCCTGGCTTTAAAAACAGCCAAAACTTTCTATTTGGCAAGATAGAACATAAAATGACCAGAGAAATATATAGTCTTGTTACAACGTAATGAGTAATTTTATAGTATGTCAAAATCATGGTTAACTCAGAAAGGCAAGAGGGCCTCCCTATCATGTTATTTTGCAAGACACTGACTTTAGGGAATCAAACATAGAGAGCCTTTTCTTTATTAGAAGTATAAGTGTGATGTATAACTTATAATCAGAAAAAATGAGAAGTCAAAGTAATAATGAGAAAACATCTCACAGCAGTGAGATTAGCTTATACCAAAAAAGAGCCAAAGAATTCAGTCCTGATATGGCTATGGGGGAAAAGAAACCTTTATCCACTCTTGGGAATGTGAACTTGACCAATTATTTTAGAAAACAATATACACTCTTCTAAACACACAAATGATTGAGCTTCCATATGACTGATACCACTTTTTGGCATCTACCCCAAGGTTCACAACCACTATTTTGAAAATATGTTGGTGCTTCTATGTTCATTGCAACACTATTCATAGCAAAAAATCTGACACAACCCAAATGACAAAGAATGGAAGACTTGATCAAGAAACTATGGCATATATACACAATGGGAAAACAGTTGGCTATAAGAAAAGATGAAATCATACTATTTGTTGCTATGTAGATAGAACTGTAGGGAATAGTGTTGAGTGAAGTTAGTTAGAAGCAGAGGGGAAGATAAAGAATGGCATCTCTCACTTGTGGTGAATAACGACAATGGCCAAAGACAACAGATCCTGAGCACTGGCGGCAGCTGAGCTGACCAAGGACAAAGGCCAGAGGAAGAAGGATGGGGTTGAAGTATGGGTGAAACAGATCCTGGAATAATAGTGGAAGAAGCAGAAATCTCAGTTTGGTGTTAGAATATTTTGTCACTTGTCACTTGTCTTCCCGTTGTTCATCAATTTGCTTGAGCAGGCACCAGTAACATCTCCATATGTCCTGTTGTGTGCTAGTGTAGCCCATTCCATACGGTTGGAATATTTTATAAATGAAATTGGAATATTTTATAAATGAAATCCTATTGTGAACAATATTGCAAATAATGGCACTTTGAAAGAAGTATGATGTGTAGTACTTATTACCATGATGTGTACTGAGTTTGTAAGTAGGAACTAGAGAAGAATGAACATTGAAGGGAAGGAAACTTTGTTGCAGAGCCTCTTGGAAGATGAGTAATAGCAGGAAACCTGCAAGGCAGAAAGTCATATAGGTACATAAAGGACTAAACCTTTTCCCAGGAGTTATCAGTGAAGGGTAGAAAGAGAGATTCATGAATTAGTTTTATGTGTCTGTTTTTGGTTTGAGAATAACATGACTAAGTTTGTATTCTGGGAAGAAGAAAAGGGAGGTTAATCATGAAATGAAACTCAGGAAGAAATAAAAGATAAAATAACATGAACTCAGATGACAAATTGGATTCCACATTCATCTGGGCTCATTTTTAAAATTCACTTGAAAAGTTATAAAAGGTTATAGAAAGGAAAACACAGTTGTTCAACAATATTATTAGAAAATGACATCCCTATGAGAAAACCCCAGAAGTGAAGTGGTACTGGGAATATGTATTATTATAAAACTATCACTACCTATCACTACCCTAAGTATGTGTTCAAGAACTTATGGGCTTTGATATTTCCTGAAATCCACAAAAGCAAATGGCTTGTGCAGTATACAGAGGAAACTGGAGTTTGTCTTCACACTTTGAAAAAGATGTGATACAATGGGAAAAAGACAGTTGACAATTTTGCTTTGGAGAATCCAAATATAAATCTATGCAATACTCAAGTATGCCCATCTTAATGAGGAATTTTGCATTCTCAAAAAGGCCCAGTCTATGTGGAATCTTTCTGAGACAGAGAAAGTTATTCTTAATCGATTCAGAAAACTCATGCAACAAAAGAAAAGAGTCCTTTAATGGTTTCTGATGTGAATTCACCTAAGATGTTTAGAGCTATATACCGGTGTATGAGGAATTCAGACCTCATCCATTTCTTAATGTGCCAACAAGCATGAATTAGAAAATTTGCTTCTTAGAGCATATTTCTCTGATTTTCTTTTCAAACATGTTTTCTTCTCAAACTTTCAGCAATCTTCTACAGGTCAGTATCTTTCAGTATCCAGAATAATAAAAGTGTGCTTAAAACTACACTACATTCAGGTAGTTACAGTCAGAATTTTACTACATGAATGGCCTTAGCTGAACATTTATCATATAATATTCTACTAGCTCCTCAAGTATGACAACTTTTTTTGTTTAAGTTATAAAGATGCTAGTAATATTGCATTAGGGGCCACTTTAAAATAATCTCATTTTAATGAATTAAATCATCATAATCATCATCACTCTTCTCCTCCTCTGCCTCTCTCTTCCTCCTCTTCCTCCTTCTTTTCCTTCTCCTCCTCTTTCTCCTCCTCCTCTTCTTCTTCTTCCTCTTCTCCCTCCTCCTCCTTCCCCTCCTCTTCTTCCTCCTCTTCCTCTTCCTCCTCCTCTTCCTCCTCCTCTTCCTCCTCCCCGTTCTTCCTCTCTTCTCCTCTTCCTCCTCCCTCCTCGTCCTCCTCGTCCTCCTTGTCCTCCTCCGCATCCTCCTCCTCCCCTCCCTCCTCCTCCTCCTCCTCATCCTCCTCCTCCACCTCCTCCTCCTCCTCCTTCTTCTTCTTCTTCTCCTTCTTCTCCTTCTTCTTCTTCTTCTTCTTCTTCTTCTTCTTCTTCTTCTTCTTCTTCTTCTTCTTCTTCTTCTTCTTCTTCTTCTTCTTCTTCTTCTTCTTCTTCTTCTTCTTCTTCTTCTTCTTCTTCTTCTTCTTCTTCTTCTTCTTCTTCTTCTTCTTCTTCTTCTTCCTCTTCTTCCTTCTTCTTTTACCACGCTGATGGTGCTCAAGACTTACTCCTGGCTCTATGCTCAGAGATCACTTCTGCCAGCTAGAGGGGCCATATGTGGTTCTGGGGACTAAACTCAAGCAAGACAAATTCCCTAACTACTGTCCTATTCCTCTGGCCATAATGTCAATTTTCTAATGAATTACATAAATTTCTTAATCATGGTCATGTCTGGTCACAGTCTGGGATTAGAACTCCGACTTTTCCTTTTGTGAAGCCAGACTTCAACTTTGGTTGTACTCATACCAAACAGTGACTTACATGTATAAATTCAAACTCAAGGCCGGAAAACATCTACTCTGTATCACACTGACAGATGTGACACATAGAAAAATGTAAAGAAAACGTAAAGTTCAGAAAGAGTTACTTAATCAGATTTACTCCATATTTTCAGATTTAGAGAAGTGAGCTATCATTTATTTACACAGTTTGATCAGTTCACTCACTATTTCTCAAACTTCTTTAAAACTAATTAATTAAAGGATATTCTCTTTCCCTTTCCAGATTACTTTCTTCTCTTTTTGTCTCTGCATGTTAGTGAGGAGCACATTATCTAAAGCTACCACAACCCCTTTGTGATACTTATACCTACCTGGCATTTATCTGAATCTTGCATACAATGGTGAGGAGTATGCATGACCATATCACTCCCTGCCACCTGGCTTACACCTGACCTACATGAAGTGCTACATGAATGGCCTACATGAACACATTGTATTCTTTGACTATAATGGATTTCAATGACTTATCCTAAAGTAGAAACCACTTCTGAAGCAGGAAGTTTAATTTCCGTTTGCCCTGGAATCTTTCAGCACCTAGGAAGAATAAAGGGAAATAAAGAGACTTTCAAGAGAAGGACAATAAGCTCAAATTTTATCTGTGCTGGAGATCATAAAAGGAGGGTAGTTGGTCTCTCTGTTTCTTCTGAAGTTTGGGTGAAGCCAATATGTGAATGCTATTAATATCAACCAAGTGCCCATCTGCCTACAGCTTACACTGAGCATTATAAACTTTTGCCACGCCGACGACGGCGTCTCCAGCGTAGCAACATGCTATGAGGGGATTTGAGCGGGTCTCATATCCCTGGGAATGGGAGGTTTGCAGCCCATGGGTCTATGCCTCCGGCTGCCCCCTGTTATTGTTGGTGTTTTGGCATGCAGTCCCTCTGCTACCCAGCTTGGAGTTTGTCAAATCCTCTGCCTATTTACTATGATTTTAGAAGCTAAGATGATAGTATAATTTGTAGTATATTAAAAAATTGATTTATATAGTTTTAATAATTATAAGGATAGAAGCTTATTAATGAAGCCAGACATTTTACAGGAATTAGTAGGGCAACCACATGATATAGTAGGAACAATGGATTAGTACACATTATAGTTTCATTGGTACAAAGTTTAATAGTTACAAGTTTAACTATTTTCCATTTACAGAAAAATTAATGCGGTATAGAAAGCCTTGGTGCTTGTTAAAGAAAGAAAATGCTGGATAATATGTTACCAGCTACACAATACACAAAACCTTGGATATGATGTACTAAAACATTATGATTGTCTAAATGAAGTTAGAGTGACCTCTGGACTTGCGAAGCCTGTGGTTCTTGGGGCGAGACATAAAAAAAAAAAACCTTGTTTAATTTTAACCAAATGGCTTAAGTAGTTGAGGTATCATATATTCATTTTTTGTTTCATTATGTTATGTATTCACTTTTTGTTTTATTGTGTATGCCCTGCCAAGCATGTATTCGCTTTCTGCTTCATCGTGTATGCCCTACCAAGTTTCCTTATTGTGTTATGATATATAAACCCTATGAAGCCCTCAGTAAAATTGCAGCAGCATTCAACCTCTCACGTTGGTGTCTGTCTGTCAATCACCGACTCTCTGCTTTCCTGAATAACTTCACCCGCGTCCCACAGCCTGGTGGTCCCAACCTAGCCAGTCTGCGGCAAACTTTCCCTAAGCACTAGTCACAGTAAAACTAAAAGTGCCGCCAATGTCAGACAAAAGACTTAAGTGATTTCCTAAAGGGTTATACTGAAGCTTTGGGATGTTATATTCCTGTTAATCATTTGAGCTTCATGTTTCTTTTCTTTTTTTTAATTAATATTTTATTATGCCCCTGTGAGATATACAATTACAAAGATGCTCATGTTTGAGTTTCGGTAATACAGTGTTCCAGCACCCATACCCCCATCAGTGCCCATTTCCCACCAACAATGTCCCCAATTCCCTCCCCCTTCCACAAGCCTGCCTCTATGGCAGGTTCTTCATCTCCTTTCTTTCTCTCTCTCTCTCTCTCTCTCTCTCTCTCTCTTCCTTTTCTTACACATTCTGGATTGCAATATGTACATTTAGAGGTTATTATGTGTATCTTTTTGCCTATATTCAACGCTCAGTTCTTGGCTGGTATTAACATTTTCAACAATTATTATCACACTGTTCCCTTTTCTGTCTTACCTAACCTCTGACTCACACGTTTATGGTATGCCAGGTTTTGAGATATTGCATGGGTGCTTTGCTCACGCATGTCTTGTGGACGGGGGGCCTGGACCTTGAGGATGAATGTGGTTGTGTTGTGCGAGATTTACCAGCCTCTAAAGTCTGTAGGGGCGGCGAGGGACCAAAACCTGTCCCCCTTCCAGGATGTCCCATCAGCCTAGCACAGGGCAGCCAGGCAGAAACTCTGCCCTGTGCCTGAGTACCTGGTGTCTGGTCGAGAGCCTTAGCAGCAGCTCTGGGTGGGGCTTTCAGGCCTTTGTATGGTGGCCGAAGTGGGAGAGGCAGCCCAAGAGGGAGAGGCAGCCCCAATTTCAGCTCCCTGTAAAGCCTGGTTGGTGTGGTCACCAAGTCTTGCATACCTGGGCTTGAATTTGGCCTCTCTCTTGGATTGGGCTGTGTCCAGCTGTGCAGTCCCGACCTTGAGTCTGACTGTGGTTGTGTTGCATGAGGTTTTCCGGCCTCTGAGAGTCTGTAGGCAGGGGGCAGGCAAGAACCAAAACTTGCACCCCCTTCCAGGATGCCCCATAAACCTAGCACATGGCGGACAGGCTAGTTTCACTTTTCTGACCTATTGGATTTTGGATAAGAAGAGGAAGCTGTGAGGATGCAGCCAACCTTACCTCAGCTATTTCTGAGTAGATTCTGACTTTGGGTTCTCATGGCTTGAACACAATTGTTTCAATTCTACAGTCTAGACATTAAATTTTGTCCTGGGTTTTTGTGTTAATTTTAATACCTATATAAAGAAATCTTTTTAAAGATGTTACATGTCATACTAGTAATTATTTCTCTACTTTAATGATATGTAGCAATGCAACACAATTGCTATAAAGACTTTTAAGTAAGAAGACAATAAAAACGGGACTGGGATACTTCTAAATGTCTTTGCAGTGCTTCACTTGAAACTGGTGCATGTAGGGGACACACAAAAAGGACAACACCTATCTGTAAGAGAAAGAGAACCACAGTTAGTGGGAACTAGAGGCCAAGCAGTTTAGAGAACTTTGTCTAAGAGGAGGGCTATGCAATTCTAAATCCCAAATTAGTCTTTGGGTCTTTTTGAGTCCAAAAGGACACAAGGAATCTTGAAACTTCCCTGTGATTAGATCATTAGCTCTACGGTAGTGTTTTTCTTCATATATAGAAATAAGGAATCTCAGATCATGAAACCAGTTAACCTTTGGTGATGAATTCTTTGTTTTTCACTTTCTTACCATTTTCAGTCTCACAGCATACTACACTTCCCTTTCAAAACATTATGCCTCTTGTGGATTTTTTTATCAAGATCTGAACCCAAATGTCATACTCTATGTAGAAAATTTAAACTCTTCTTTTATATAAATCAAAGAAAAGAGATCATTTATAAGACAGTTAAAATGGCCTTTCAGTACTTCAACTAATAAGAGATTTTATAGTATAAGATAGTAAAGGAGGGAATAGGTAGACCAAAGAGCTATGTTGGGAGAGACAGAACACTAGGTAGGGGAGGAAGAGGGATGTTTATCAACAATCAGGGTTGGAAACGCTGAGAAAATTAGATTCCTTATACTGCCAGGACACATTAGTTGAAAACAATGAGCAAATTATACAGTAATCTTAAAGGCCAGTACAGTCATCTTTAAAAAATACTTTGAAAACCTTCAGTAACAAATATGGAAGCTGGTGCTGTTTCCCTATACTGTAAGTCTTGTCCTCTGTTTCCTAATGTTTCCAGAAAGACAGCTTTATATTTAGTTTATTACTTATGCTTTTATTTAGTTTAAATGTAAAAATATTAATTCAGCATGATATTCTTATGTTAATAATAATTTTCTATGGAAATCCTATACATAGACTTTTGTATGTTCTAACTGCTATTCCAAAGAGAATGTCCAGTTTCATGTAAAGATGGTATGGTTCCTGAGCATAGAAATAGAACCAGGACAATGATTCAGTAAGAACCATGCTTCATCAAATCCGGACACAGGAGAATTGGTGATACTTCTAGGGCAAACCTTTTGCTGTACCCAACAATGGGGTACATAGAGAAAAATTGTCTTGCTAAGGTAGCAAACTTCAGTAAGAGGATTCATTTAGCAATTAGTTTAAAGAAGTCATAACACCATGACACCAATATATGGTTGAATGCAGGTTTCCTAGATTTGTGCTTTTGCTGAAAGGAAACCTTCCCTTTCCACTCATCTGCCCAATTTTGAAAACCTATGAGCGAAAACTTTCAATACGAGGAGGAAATCTTAATAAGATTCCTTCAAAGAACAACAAAGATTTGAGGTCTTTTTTTTGTCTTTGACAGTACCCTAGTAACTCAGAGAAGGACTAAGATATCACCTTTGCAAAAGCTAACCATAGGTACCCCGCATTCTGAGATTTACTGAATCCAAATTGAGGGTGTCTAATTACTCCTTTCACTTTGAACGCTGCATTTACAGTCATTCACACATTCAAAGGCAGCTTGTGTGCTCTCTTTCCTTTCCTTAATGAAGCTCTCATCTCACTCTCTCTCTGGAAATGCCTGCATTTATTCTCTCTTGGACACATTTCTTTCTCCTCAGTCCTTTTTAAATGAAAACATCTTTGCGCCAGTATTTGTTTCCTCCTGAAATCCCTTTCTGCAAGAACATACAATCTAGGAAAACTGAATGAAAGTTAGAACTGAGCTCTTTCTAGTAAAGAGACAGAGAACCTTGCCACAGTCGAGAACCATGGACACCCCAAAGCTTGATGGGAGGAGTATGTTCCCACAGAGCACAGACCCAGTGGATGTCAGATACAGCTTGGTGATTATTTTTAAAAAGGCTGGAAGGGACTGTAATGCCTCCGCTGTGCAAAAAGTCAGGCAGACTTTAGAGTTGGTATCCCTCCAGGCACTCACTAACCAGGTCTTGGGGGCGGGAGGTGGGGATAAAGCCCGATGTAGTAGTGTTTTATTTGCTCGGTGGCTCATCATGCACTCCAGTGGAAACACTAGTATTGTTTGACTTTTTTTGTTAAATGTTCTTGAAAATTTCTTTCTAACAAAATATTTGTGAATGTACTTTAATGAAATTGAAGAATTTAAGAACAAAGGGAACATTCTCATTCACCAATGGCCTCCATAAGTATTAAGTTTCCTGCAAAACATTGATTTGCTAAAATAAAATAAAAAATGTAGCACAGTGAAGGTAAAATATTCACAATAGTGTTGACTTAGATGGTGTTGAGGCACACAGGGAACCTCATCTACCCATCGCCAAAGTCCCCAAGACAACCCACTAATGCCTCTGTAGAATTCTTAAGTATGATATTCCCAAAATATTAATTTGTGCTCATATTTGTGGTGAAGGCACAGACAAGGATAAAACAATGGTCCTTCAGTTAGTATGTGTTGATCCCTAGAAATGTTTACTTTCCAAGGAACAATACATTTTAGAAATACATCTTAGACTAAGATACAACAGCAGTCCACAGAATGGGAAAGAATATTCACCCAATACCCATCTGATAAGGGGTTAATATCCAGGATATATCAGGCACTGGTAGAACTTTACAAGAAGAAAACAAACAACCCCATCAAAAAATGGGGAGAAGAAATGAACAGAAACTTCAGCAAGGAAGAAATTTGAATGGCAAAAAAGCATATGAAAAAATGCTCATCATCACTGGTCATCAGAGAGATGCAAATCAAAACAACAATGAGATACCACTTTACACCACAGAGACTGGCACATATTCAAAAGAGCAAGAACAACAAGTGCTGGCATGGATGTGGGGAAAAGGGGACACTCATCCATTGTTGGTGGGAATGCCGGCTGGTACAGCCTTTCTGGAAAACAATATGGACATTCCTCCAAAACTAGAAATTGAACTCCCATTTGACCCAGCCATACCACTGCTGGGAATCTACTCTGGGAAACCAAAAATACGCAGCAGAAACACCATCCCTACTTTTATGTTCATAGCAGCATTATTCACAATAGCCAGAATCTGGAAGCAACCAGAGTGCCCAAAAATCGATGACTGGATAAAGAAGCTTTGGTACATCTACACAATGGAATACTATGCAGCTGTTAGGAAAAATGAAGTTATCAAATTTGCCTACAAATGGATGGACATGGAGAAGATTATGTTGAGCGAAATTAGCCAGAAGGAGAGAGACAGACACAGAATGACTGCATTTATCTGCATAACATAAATATATATGTACATATTAAGATACCAATATCCAAAGTCAAGTGAAACATATATCAGGAGGTCTTGTCAAATGTGGAAATTATCACAAACGTGTGGGAGTCAGAGGCTACGTAAGACAGAAAATGGAACAGTGTGCTAACAATTGTCTAGGGTACTAATGCCAACCTAGAACTGAGCATTGAATAGAGGCAAAAAAGATACACATGGCAACCCTTTAATGTATGTTCTGTAATCCATAGTATGGAGGGGAAGGAAAAGAGAAAGAGAGAGAAATGGAAAGAAATAAAGAACCTGCCATGGAGGAGGGCTGGGGGGGGGGGGAGGGAACCGGGACGTTGGTGGTGGGAGATGGGCACTGGTGGAGGGATGGGTGCTGGAACACTGTATGACCAAAACCCAAATATGAACTTTTTAATTGTATATCTTTGTAATTGTAAAAATAAAAAATTAAAAAAAAACTGCCATAGAGGCAGGCAAGGGTGGGGGAGGAAATATGGGACATTGGTGGTGGGAAATGGCCACTCGTGGAGGTATGGGTGCTGGAACACTGTGTGATTGAAACCCAAACATGAACATCTCTGTAATTGTGTATCTCATGGTGGTATAATAAAATATTAAAAAAAGGAAAAAGAAAAGAAATACATCTTAATGTAATAAAAATGCAATTAAAATACATTTTATGAATCTCAACTTATATGCCTTTAAAATAAAATGTTTCCACATAAGAATTAAAAACATTGATTTGCTGAGGGTACAAATAATTTTTCTATATTTTGTATAAAAATACAAGTTTTCATGATTTGCTGCAAACAAAATTGCTGACATTGATTCAGTATTCACCACATTTTCATTGGTCAATGTGCTCAATAGTATCTGCGTGGTATAAGTTCTGAAGTTAGACTTTTCTTTTGGTATTGAAAGAGCCAGACTTAAACTTGATGCTCAGACACCCTCTTCAAAAACAGAAAAAAAATAAAAAAGCAACAAAAAAAAATGAACTAGTTCCAGAGGCCCCCAAAAAAAAAAATAGGTGGTTGAAATGAACACAGTGCCAGTCAGGAGCTACATAAAATCAGATTGCCAGGTTGTGTCACCCTGAGATTCCTTTATTTTACATGTTTGCATAGCTGAGGATCTGGGCCCCTGCTTAGAGTCCCTTTGTCTTTTTTGTTTGTTTCTTTTCCTTCCTATATTTAAATCCTCCATCTCTTTACAGAATGCCTTTTTCTTGTAATGGGGACTGCAGTTGAATCTGTTTATTGTTTCTTATTTTATTTTTTTGTCTTTCTGGGCCACACTCAGTGATGTTCAGAGGTTACTTCTGCTTCTGCACTCAGAAATTACTCCTGGGGGTGCTTGGAGGATCATATGGGATGCCAGGGATTGAACCTGGGTTTGGTGTGTGCAAGGCAAATAACCTACCTGCTATACTATCACTCCAGCCCCAGTTGTATCTGCATAATGCTTGAGTAATATAGTCATTTTGGCAATGTTAATTCTTCTAGACCATGGCATGGAATATTCTGATGGAAAAAATGGGATATTTTTCCATTTATAGTGTTCCATTTCTTCCAACAGTGCCTTATATGTGTATATATTTTATGTCTTTCTGTTTGGGAAAGTATAGGGAATCAAGATGGCAGGACAAGGTAGGTGGAAGAGAAAGGGTTGATTCGTGTAGAACAAGAAAGAGTTCAGGTAACTGGCAACTCTCAGCACCTAAAAAAGCATTCACTCTGCTTTTAAGATGATAAGGTTATGAAGAACAAAGGGTTTTGTGCAGAGCTAACTGCTCTGTGCTGGCTCTCTCGCTGTGGTGGTTTGGGCCTCTCTGTGCATATAATCCATCACCACCTTCCTTTACAGTCCCTGATGCCTGTAAATTTCCACCAGTTCCTCACATTTCAAAACATGTAAAAAATAATTTGGAATATTCTCTCATACTGTTTATAAAAGAACTCAAGCTTAGACCAGGGTCCATACAGTACTCTGAGAAAACCTACAATGCTCCAGGAAATGGACCTTAGAGGGCTCTTCAATGATTTGACTGTAGAGGCAAAGACAACAAAACCAGTATGAAGCAAATAAAATTAATTCTCCACCTCATGTGCTAAACTCATCAGTAAAATTTAATCTGTGAAATTATAGGCTCCAGTAGGCTGCACTCCTACCCTTGACCCACTCTTCCAAAACTGAACCTCCGGTCCCTATGTCCTATACCTTTCCCACCCCCCCAAAGTCACTTTCTTCACTGTCCTAGATATGCCTTGTAATTTCCAAGTCTTGCAAATAATAAGCCTTTGTTTTTTTCAGTTTTCTTATGTTTTTTTTATGAACGGCATTAGACAGTCATAATGAAAACTACAGGATAGATTCAACTATAACATTAGTTATTTTAGGTTGAAACTGGCACAGAACAATTCTGTATCACCAAACATGTGGAGAGCTCTGAGAACCTATTGACTGAAGGACAGATATCCCAGACTCTTCACTGAATATGAATCAAACATGATCATTTACTTTATCCTTAGGCTGTGTTTCTAGAGACACAGCCATTACCCTTTTGTAAAGACTAGGAAACTGAAACACAAATAAACCATGCATAGTTCAGTGAGAGTATTAAAATAAGAAGCAAGTCAGTCCTGTTAGCCACTTTGAACCATTTACCCCCTTTGTTCCCATTTTTTTTTTTTTTGCTTTTTATTTGGGTCACACCCAGCAATGCTTAGGGGTTACTCCTGGCTCTGCACTCAGGAGTTATTCCTGGCAGTGCTTGGAGGACCATATGGGATGCCGAGGATTGAATCCTAGTCGGCCACTTGCAAGGCAAACACCCTACCCGCTGTGCTATCACTCTGGTCCTGTTTGTTCCCTATTCATTAAAAAAAAAAAAAAAATAATTCCCTGTGGATGAGATTTAGAATGGAACTTAAAATTTGTATGTATTTTTTTACTTTTTTCACATTCCAAACAGGCAGCTATTGACATGTAGGTTTCAAAGAATCTCTAATAAATATTAAGATAGTTGTTTTAATCACCTTCAAAATGTTCAAATAGTCTTGAAGTACAGTTTTGTATTTTGAAAATCAATAATATTTGTGGTCTTGGTTAAATCCTTTTAATCTCTCTAGGTTCAGCTTTATTATCTGTAAATCTGGGATAATTCCAAACCCATTAATTTGTACCAGGATGATGTAAGATGAAAACTGTTCAGGAATCAGCATGTGGCACTTGCCCAATACATGTGATATGTGGTTATTAAAATAAGTCAACAAATCAGGAAAACCCAGATTTTTAAATTCCATATTAGGCTACTGGGAAAACCAAGAAGAAGAGAACACTGTTGCTAAGAAAAAGGGGGAAAGATGAGAGCCCCAACTCTGAAAAAGTGCAATGCTGGCTCACAAACACACATAGGTGAAAAAAGTATAGGAATATTATCTGGGGGCTGAAGGAAGATGTGAGGAGCTGGAAATTGAAATTGAGGATTAAACATTATCTATAAGAAGAAACTGAATTATGCGGAGTAGAGAACGTAGGACAAACATTACTGTGGGTCCACATAGTCTGGCAGTGGTAGGAGGAAATACCACACCCTGATATACCGGGGGGGGGGTTATTTGGCGGGGGGGGGGGGGGGGGGGGGGGGGGGGGGGGGGGGGGGGGGGGGATTAAAGGAAAGGTGTTTAGGAGGCTTATCAGTTTACTGCTACTGATATACAATAGCCATAGACATGTGAAGCCTTATAAAAATGTAAAAATCTGGGTTGCATAATGCTGCTGAATAATGATGAAGATGAACACAGTGGACTATTATAATTGCCTTATGAATAACTTTCCAGTGGAAGTGATCACTTTTTATTGTTCTTTTTGTTTTGGGATGCCTTGTTGCTTGGTATGTGGCATTCAATTATACATCTCAGGAGAGTGGAAGAAATTAACTAAAAAAGCTCAAAATGTACTAAATGTATAGATTGTACTAAAGATTGTACTACAGAGGTACCAAATGTATAGGTTGTAGATCAGAAGAAACAGCAAAGAAAAAAATCTCAATTTATAGACTGTTGCAGTACAACATATAGACTGTTGCAGTACATCATATAGACTGTTGCAGTACAACATATAGACTGTTGCAGTTGCCCAGAGCTTCTGCATCTTGCCTGGAGTTACCTCCTGCAGGCCACTTTGCAGATAGGGGCAGGGAAAAAATCTGTGACTCCTCTGTGGCAGAATATCTTACCATATATTCTATGTTAGCTGGTGTAAATATTTTCTCTCATACTACCACAATCATTGTGGGACTAAACGGATCTTACAAGTGTTTTTACCTGACTATGTTGGCTCTCTAAGTATAATATGGTTATAATTAGATTAGAGAGAAATGCTGTTTGCCTCCAAGCAAGCAAGCAAGCAAGCAAGCAAGCGTGGCTCTCTATAATATCCAAAACAACTATAAAGTAAAGACAAGGATCTTGTAAAGGCTTGGACAATTATATACCTGGCTGTAGACTATCCATGGTACAGATACATGCCCTTCCCCCCACTCTGCATAGGGCCTGCAGGGAAACTTCAATGACAGACCTTGGCTGGAGCAATATTAACATTTCAATGGGACTAGGTGAAGTCCTGGGGAAGTAAACCTGAAGGGATTGGCCTTAACTGCTATCCATTGATGTGGGCTGGTCAGGACTGGAAAGGATATAAAAGCAGTAGCCTCCCTCTTTCCACTCCTGCCTCTCTTTGCTCTCACCCGCTGCCTCTGTTTTCTGTCTCTGCCCTGTTGGAACTTAGCATGTGGTAGTGGACATCTTGGCCTAGGATTCTAAGCGTACAAGTGACCAGGACCCAGCTAGGAACCTAAAGTCTGGGGTTTTCCTGTTATTGGATTGTATATCAGAATCTGTGAGAGTAAAAGTCTTTTTTACTTTGCTGAATTGGTGAGTCTTTCTCTGTCCTCTGGCCACCAATGCCCTGGGTCAGAAGGGGATCCCTGTCCCTTCTCCCCTATTGTGTCAGGGAACCCAGTCTTCTCAGACAATAGACAGCATGTTTTTAAGAACTTGAATCCTCATTTATTTAAACATGCACTTCCTGAACTCTGAGGAGTAGAGCAGCAGTATCTCATTCTGATTACTATAGAAAGATTGTCTGAGCACAAGTTCCATAGACCTGAATGGACCTTGCCTCAAAAGCCTCTGTTGTTCTATGTAGCTCTTGACCCAATTTTTCCCAGACACTTTCCAGAAAGACTTTCGCTTTGCTTCATCTTCCAATTATCAGAATATGGATTCAACACGAAAAATGAACTTAGATTGTGTGGATTTATTTGCATTGAGTAAAGGGAAAAAGGTAAACTTCAAACTGAGTTTTAAATAACATTACAAACTAGACTTTAAAATCAGAATAAGAACATGTATGATTATTTTTAAAATGACGAGATATTCTAATGGGTAACAAGTGATGGCCAGAGCATGAATTAATTTGGAACTCTAAAGGGTCATTTTAAGTAAAACAAAAAAATATTTTTCTAGATATAAAAAATAGCTTAGAACTTCAATTTCTGTTGCTCCCTTCTTTCTTTTTTATTTTTAGAACTTGCTATTTGTTGATGAAAACAGAGTGTCACACCATTCCCAGATTCTAGACTGACTCTTAGTTTTATTGTGCTATTAACTAACCTATTCCTCTGGCCCCTAGCTGGATTCTCTATATGATAGCTGCTAATCTGTCAGTGAGCCACTGAGGTCCATGACAGTATCAGTACAGAAGTTCTCTTCTACCTCCGAGGCCTCCAGGAAAACGGATGAAAACTCACAAGTTTGACACAGTTCCAAAAGGCTTTTAGTAGTACAAAAGCTCTACCACCACAATCCTATATAATGAAAGAACTCTAGCTTGGTCAGAACTTAGATCATACAAAAGAGCCCAAGTCTCCTACTAAAGAGAGAGGATCTCACCTGAGAGGAGTCCTACACAAAAGAAGGAACAGGAAAAAGGGGGAAAGGGATGAGTGACTCAAGTCATTCCCCTTATATACACCAAAGTAATTCTGTTGACAGTGAGGGTCCTGTCAACAAAGAACCCTAAACTGAATGTAGAAGGGTGGTGCCATATCCTATTTTAGGTATAAACAAAGGACTAATCCCTTCTTCTGAGATTATCTCTTATGTAAAACACGGCCCATGAGGGGCTGCCATTTTCCACATCCTGTCTTCCCAGTCACCAGAGCTCCACCCAGCAGAAGAGCTGATCACAAGTCAGGCTTGTCAGAGACCCACCTACAGAAGTCTTTTTCAGGCCCAGCCCAGGTATGCCTGATCCAGAGACTCACATACACGGGGCAGAGCTGTTACCAGCTCTCCCTGTGCCCAGCTGATCACGAGACAGCAGGGAGGGAAGGGGGTTCAAGAGGAGCTGTGCCCGATCTAGAAGGCATAGACATCTTAGTAGATGTATAATAAGTCAGAAGTTATTCAGAGACAAGGTGACTTCTGTAACTGCCACACCCTCTATCAGTATTTACATAGAAGAGAGATCTCATTAGAATGAACCTTGGCTTAAGAGCATGTAAATAGATTAAGCTGTGAGCAAAGTTCCCAAGCTAGCGAAGCTTGTTATCCAACTACCAAACTAACAGCCAGTTGAATAGAATAGGCAGCTCCAGCAGAATTTTTTGATGTGATCATTTTTTTTTTCCAGGAGCATCAGTCCTACTTATCTTTCATTTTTGTGATGTGGGAAACATTGGTGATCATTATCTTGATTCATTATTTCACTAGTTTGCATGATGTTTAATTACTAAGACAATTATTTCTTAGTTATTGTGTAGCTGGAATATTTAAAAATAAATTTTCTTTCCATTTGATTTCTATTTGATTAATCTGTTATAGATTCTCTCTCTCTCTCTCACATACAAACTCACGTATGAACAGGGCAGAGCTGCTACCGGCTCTCCCTGTGCCCAGCTGATTATGAGGTGCCTGGGAGGGAAGGCAGGTTCTAGCCCTGGCCCGCCACCCCAGCAGAGCCTCACAAGAAGCCAGAGGAACCCCACACCATGAGGGTCGCCATTTTCAACATCCTGACTCCCCTCTCGTCAGAGCTCCACCCAGCAGAAGAACTGATCACAAGCACAGCTCATCAATAAATGCCAGAGATTAGAGGTGACTATAAGAGTATCTTACCTGCAAGGGAGAGCCTGGCAAGCTTCCCCAGGTCGTATTTGATATGCCAAATACCAGTAACAATTATAGACCTCATTCCGTTGACCTGATGGAATGGTTTGAGGCTCTTTATGTTCCTGGAGCAAGTGGATGCCCTTGGGCTGCCCTAGTATGTGACAGAATCTATGGAGTATTTACTGGTGCCCGCTAGAGCAAATTGATGATCAACGGGAAGACAAGTGATACAAGTGATACAAATTATAGATTGCCAAAAGAATGCAGACACAGTTGATCTTTTTACAGTTCTTGCATCAACAATTTGGTTCCTTAGTCCCCATACCGTTCACTGAAGTAAGAGCAGATTTCTATTTGTTAATTTTTCTTTTTGGAATGCCACTCCCTGCAGTGCTTTATTAAAGAACACTTTAAGCTGAGGATCAAGCCCAGGGCTCCAACATGCAGAGCATTCACTCCAGTTCTCTGAGTCATCCCAACCATAAGAAAAGATTTACAAGAGAATCAGCTAAATCTATGTCCTTCCTGACAAATTTTCATTGCAGAAACTTTGTTCACTATGCACACTCAGAAATCAGGGACTGTGGACACAGATGACCTAAGAGTGTGTTTTCTTCTGCTTTTGGAATCTTGTTCCAAATAAAGAGCAAGATTTTTATAGCACTCAATAACTTTCAACCTTGTGCCTACTCATCCAGTGGTTTTTATTACTGTCACATAATTTATATCAAGTAATAAAATTGCACTTTTCTACATTTTAGATAATATGAATTTGGAAAACCTTACCACTAAATTTGTCCAAACTCAAGAGTGTTTACAACTGTTACATTTGCTGAAGAAGTCCATTATTAAGTGGGTCATCTGATTAATATGTTGATGAAGGATTATGTCGAACTCTAGAATTTTACCATCATTTCTTCTTTTGCTTTTGTTATCTGTAGTTCACTGTATCACTGTCATCCCGTTCATCATCGATTTGCTCAAGCGGGCCCCAGTAACATCTCCATATGTCCTGTCTCATGCTAGTAGAGCCCAAGGCATCTGCTTGCCCAGGAACATAAAGAGCCTCAATCCATTCCGAATGAGGTCTATAATTGTTACTGGTATTTGGCATATATATCAAATACAACATGGGTAGCTTGCCAGGCTCTGCCATGCAGGTAGCATACTATCTGTAGTTAGATACTAATAAGCATTAGTTTGTTTGAGATAGATATGGGGCAGAGCTGCTACTGGCTCTCACTGTGCCCAGCTGCTCATGAGGTGCCCGGGTGGGATGGCAGATTCTAGCCCTGGCCCGCCACCCCAGCAGAGCCTCACAACAAGCCAGACGACCCCCACTCCATGAGGACCTCCATTTTCCACATCCATACTTCCTCCTCGTCAGAACTCTACCCAGCAGACTAGCCTATCACAGCCCGGCTCACAGTTCATCAATAAATGCTGGATTTTGACAGGACTACAAGAGTATGTTACCTGCACGGCAGAGCCTGGCAAGCTATCCGTGTCGTATTTGATGTGCCAGATACCAGTAACAATTATAGACCTCATCCCATGACCTGACGAAATGGTTTGAGGCTCTTTATGTTCCTGGAGCAAGCAGGTTCCCTTGGGCTCTACTTGCATGAGACAGGTCATATGGAGATGTTACTGGTGCCTGCTCGAGCAAATCGAAGATGAACGGGAAGACAGTGATACAGTGAAACATTAGTTTAGTTTTATAACTGATAATCTGCTTAGCCATGCCATAAAAAGGCAAGACCATCTACATTTATTAAAATTCAATGTATTTGCATAGACACTTTATGGAGAAGCTGATATAAACTCTATAATTTAACCAAATTGATCATTTACCCAGAGATAACTTGGGTTTCAAAAAGTCTAGGTTATTATATTAATACTGATTTCTTTTTTTTCAAAACCTCAGTTTTAAGCAAATCTCTGGGTAACAGTGAAATTTCAACGTTTCAACTTGCATGATATTTGTATTGACCCCTTTTTAGCCTTTGTCCTTCTGTCATTATTTGCTCCAAGTGAAAAGGAGGGTCTATGTTGACTATCATTAACAACTTGGAGCCACTTTTTATTCTCTGCAGTGAAGCAAATGCAAAATTTCTTCATCTCTGAGATAGTTCTTGTTTTTATAATGTTTCCTGCTTTTTATAAAGCAGCACCTTATGATTTTTTAAGAATTTGATCTCCAGCACTCCAGGGTGTGACCACCCCAAACCAAAAACAAACAAACACAAAAACAATAACAAAAATATTGTAAAAAAAGAACATATAAGGTGACCTCTATGAAAAAGAAGTGTAGTGGGTAAGATGCTTGCCTTGCATACAATCAATCTGGGTTTGATCCTTGGCACTCTATATGGTCCTCTGAACCCTGCCAGGAGTGATCCCTGAATGGAAATCCGAATACCACTGTGTATTTGTGGCCCCCAAACAAAAAACAAACATAAAAAGTTATGTGTATAATTGCAGACTTAAGATTGGAACTATGGAACTAACAAATGCACAAAATGAATGAGTTTTCATAGAAGTGTAAGCCAGACACTTATTAAGAAAGAAAAAAGAGAAGGTTCTGATTTGAGGGAAAAATTTTAAATATATATATATATATATATATATATATATATGTATACATATATGCATATATATATATATACATATATTCTCTTTTTTTCTTTCTTATTTAGAATATATGTATGCATATATATGATATATATTCTAAATGAATTGACATTGAATGGGTCATAAAATTAAATATATAATTAAATTTTGTATAGGATTTACATAAATACATTTTTACTAAAGCAAGTGAAATTTCTGATGTGTTAAATAAAAAGGTAAACAGAAAGGTAGAAAGGAAAAACTTGGTGAGACTGGCTAAAATATTGATATCTAAATATAAATATAGGGATTCATTGTACTGTTAATAATTCTGCATATTTGAAATTTGTAAAAGTCATAAATTAAATGGCTTCAAAAATCAATTAAAATACATACTTTTCTTTGGGAATGATTGGGGTTGGGAATGATCAGTCTGGTGGGGGGAATGTAGTTTGGGCTATATGGCACTATCTCCCCAGGAGAGTCACCCTATAAATTAATTCCAGGGTATAGATAAATGTCTGTCTCTCTTAATTACTGTGTTTATACAAAAATGATTAGAAATGTTATTGAAATGATTGCTTACCAGCCAAGGATGAGAAAAATCAATGTGCCAGGGTTCTACCCTTTAGCTCTGGAAGCTGGGGTAGTTTTGCACCAGTAGGGAAAGCCTTTTTCACCTCATTGTTTTGGGATTGCCTTTTGTAACTCCCCGCCTGAACCTTTTGTAAAGTATTTATCTCTGGCAGAACTGTTTTTCATGTGTGGTGGTGTGTGTGTGTGTGTGGAATTAGTCGGAGTGAGGAGTGAGTGGAGAAAAATTAAAGTTTTAGATATTCTAGAATAGGTGGTCTTGTTTCTTTGTCCATCTGCCAGGTGGATGATCGTTGGCCCCACAAGCAGCCAGGGAACAGGCTGGACCCCAATAACTGTTGGGGGAGCCCGACCAACCCCAACAATGGACACTTGCAATGATGCTGGTACAGTAACTATACATCATTACCAGAAATACATATATTCTTGCCACCCAATCAGTTAAAAGTGTAATTTTTTAAAAATCTTTTAACTCAGAGACAGCAAATGAAAATACAGAGCTTGGTTTCAAAATTTTAGTGAAATAAAAATCTTCACAAAAATAGCTGTTATACAGAATCTTGCTAAAATTTTCTTAAATATCATTTTATCAAGAAAGAAAAGTGATCTCAGAGAAAGTTCAGAGACAGAGAAAAGTATTGAAAGCAAAGAATTGAGTTCATTGAAATGAAACTGACTGTTATAGCCTATTATTAACTGCTTAATTTTTCCCATTATCACATCCTGGTGTATTTTTTTTTCCAAAAATTCTGGGACATTTTAATAGTAGCTTCTTATAACAGTTACAGTCAGTTTTGATTGCCCAAAAATGAGGAATGAAATCTGTGATAATTGTGAAGTAAAATAGAGAGTGAAATATATTTAAGATACAACAGCCGGGAAAACAGTTTGGACCTCATGTAAATTTTTTTTTTTAAAACCTAATGTCTATAGCAATTGAATGAAAAGATTGAGAACAATGCATCTTGTGTCAAAACAACAAACTTTTCTCAAGATGATTATAAATCTATAAAATGCTGAAGACAAATTTTCATGACATACAAAACAATAAAGCTCACAGGAAATAAGAAAGGGCTACAGCCAAACTATCTGGCAAAGAACAGTTCTGTGAGCACTCTATGGTAGCAACACAAAGAAAGCTAAGAAACAGAACTGAATGTAATAAGGTCCCTTCCTGAGAAAAGACCCCAGAGAACATAGATATGAGCCCTGAAAGATCTGATGTGGAGGAGCAGTCAAGTACATAATCTTGGAGCAAAAGGGGGCTTCCCTTAATGGAGACAGGGAGCAAGCAAAGATTTTAAGCGAACAGGAGATAGCAGAGCCAATACTGCGTATAAAACACTGACCTAAGATGGAGTGTGCTTCATATGAAGGCTTTAGAGAAAGTCACATTCATCCTGGCACTGGCTACGTTGAAAGCAAATTGAAAAAATTTTAGCCCAGTCCAGTGAACTGCCACTGATGGCTCAGGCCAGAAGCAGCATTCCCTAGATAAAACCTGCCCAACAGTACTGTGACCCCAACTACATGCTGACAACTGCCTGAATAGATATGACTATGCCCCCACAAGTGACAGATCCATGCAGAGTGCTAAGAATAAATGTTTTTTTACTTTGCTTTGTTTGTTTTGTTTTTATGCTGACACTCAGCTTTTTTTTTTTTTTTTTTTTTTACCTGAACTCACAGAGTTGAAAGTTCTTGGGACCTGCATTGACCTCTCCTGAAAGAAATGAAAATTGGCAACACGTAGCACAGACCATGAGTAGACATCCCTATGTTGCAGTTGGGAGCTGAAATCTCAGTGACAGAAGAATGGATACCCTAAAGCTGAGCTCTGCTCACAGACTATGGTTCAGAGCAATTATCCACAAACCATTACTGGCAAATGCAAAAAATTTCCCCATAAGGGGAAGGAAGGAAAGAAGCAAGGAAGGAAGGAAGGAAGGAAGGAAGGAAGGAAGGAAGGAAAGGAAGGAAGGAAGGAAGGAAGGAAGGAAGGAAGGAATTGTATCTAAATTCCTAAATTTACAGAACTCTAAAGGGTATAGTGAATAGTCTCTTTTGAAAATTAAATAACAAAATACAAAAGCAAACATTTTTCATTTAAAAATGGAACAAACTAATTCTTTTATGTCTTATTCCTGCCTGAACTGGTTTTGACCTCTGTCACCACATATGGTCTCCCACACACCACCAGAAAGGACATAAGTACATAGGTAAGAGTAATCCGTGAGCACAACAAAGTGTGCTCCATAAAAGAAAAAAAAAAGTGAAAATAAAATTCACTACAAAGTAGTCTAAATGCAAGCTCTCAAACTATGAAAATTTTTCTTTTCTTTATGGGTCATACCCAGTAATGCTCAGGAATTACTCCTGCGTGATTGGGAGTTACTAGGAGCACTCAAAGTAGTGCTCAAGGGACCCATATAGGATGCCAGGGATGCCAGGGATTGAACTCGGGTAGGCTGCATGCAAGGCAAATGCCGTCCCTGCTACTATATTGCTCCAGCCCAAACTATGAAATCCTTAAAGGTAATATAGAAGAAAATCTTTAAATCATAAACCTCCCTTGGCCAGTATATAAATAATTTATTTCATATTACTTGTTTCAACAAAAAATTGTAAGAATTGCCAATAGAATTATCAGAAAATATATCAACAAAAGTTAATTTGTATTGATGGAACTCATTGCTATATGATTTTAATCATGCAAATAAATTCCAATCATTTAATATAATATGTTTCCTATTCTAATTTACATAATTCAAATGAGGTTTCTAATTTAAATATGTTTTCAACTCTGGTATCTAAAATATATTTCAGTAAATTTTGTTTTTACTTGGATCTTATTGCAATAAATCATCATATCTTCCCTGTCATATGAAATCCCCCACCTTGGCAGGCATATAACAAATTTATTTTATATTACTTGGTCCACAAAAGTTTTAAGGAATAGTAAATATAATTATCATTAAAGAAAATCAATGAGTCAATATGTGATAATTAACATTTCTTAATCTAGTAGAGGACAATCATATGCACCATTAATGAGTGCTGTACTCAATACCATATTATGGGAAGTTTCTGAATTTCTGAGACTTTTTCCTGAAACCTGCTGCTTGAGGTGTTGCAGGTGTGGCTGCAGTGCCCAGCTGCGCCAGAAGATGGCAGACAGGAGAAAGGCTTGTCTACACCCAGGGCTATGCCCCTGTGGGCCCCTGGATGGTTGATGGTCTGACAGAGAAAAAGACTGGGCCTCCTGGGATGAACCCAGAGCCACGGCAGAGTCTGGCAAGCTACCCATGGTGCATTTGATATGCCAAAAACAGTGACAATAATGGACCTTATTACCAACAAATGGAGACATTACTGGCGCCCGCTCGAGCAAATGGATGATCAATGGGAAGACAAGTGATTCAAGTGAAGTGATTTCTTCTTAAATCACAGTGTCCTTTTTTTCCTTTTTGAGTCACATCTGATGATGCTCAGGGGTTACTCCCTGGCTCTGCACTCCAGGAATTACTCCTGCAGTGTTTGAGGAGCATATGAGAAGCCAGTGATCGAATCCCGGTTGGCCACATGCAAGGCAAATATACTACCTCCTATTCTATCACTCCAGTGCCTAAATCTTGGTGTCTTAAAAAAGAAAAAAAATAACTCTGGCTTCACCAGATAAATACATAAAAACAGAAAAATAAACTAGAACATAATTGTGTGATTCCATACGAAAGCTAATATATATTCAGAATAATTATTTCAGAGGTTGTCTGTGGACAGGGTGGGTAAAGATCTTCCCTGGAGTGAGGGCTTATGAATGAGCAAGAAGAAACTTGTTCTGTATATATTCATTACCTTGAACAGGGGGCTTATTCTATATTTGTGTATCTGTCAAAATTTATCCATTTGTATAGTTCAAATGTATAGTCTCTATTTGCAATTATGCCTCAATTAAACTTTGGGAGAGCAAAAAATCACCAGCAATCAGCAATAGGTTTTCATACATGAGTGATAGCAGAAATTTTGAATCCTGTCAACATATTGAGTACACTGGCTCACATGTTTTTCAAAATGTGCTTTTAGACTTTCTTCTCCCTCTTTTATTTCTGTTGACTATTTTCAGTTCCAAAATTTCTGTTTACTTGTTTAAGATCTGCAGTGTCATTTTGTCCTGGTTTTTAGTTCCCATATTAAACTCTGGATTCCATTCTTTTGCACATAGTAAAGTGAATTATCCTGTAATACGAATTATTATCCTGTAATACAAATCTTTTTATTTTAATATCTTAAATATATTCTTTTTTATGTTTTCTTTTTCCACTCACTACCCATGGATAATCACTATGTTTTCAGCTTTCTATTATGAAAATTTTTCCTTTTATGTTTTATAGCCACTGACCATATAATTGTTCGTAAGAATAATTGTCTTCATCTTTCTGTAGATTGTGTTACCTTTCTCCCAATTTGAGGCAAACTTATTTTATCTTAAATTTAGAAATTTCTTAATGTTATAAAATCAAGCTAGAGTATAATTTTTAAATTTATTCTAAGTTTTGTGTTTAGAGGAAGGTAGATGCCATTGAACACAACTAAATCTGGCTTCATCATCCTGTGCACCAGTGGCCGGATATCCATATCCTACATATCTTATGTAGGTCCTCTTTTGTTTTATTTTTTTTAAGTTTTTATTATACCACCATGATACATAGTTATAAAAGTGTTCATATTTGGATTTCAATCATACAGTGTTCCAGCACCCCTCCCCTCCACAAGTGTCCATTTCCCTACACCAGTGTCCCATGATTTCTCCCCCCCCCCTCCCCAGCCTGCGTCTATGGCAGGCAAATTTCACTTCTCTCACTCTCTCTCTCTCTCTCTCTCTCTGAGGCAGGATATTTTTATTTTATTTTTAAAAATAAGTGGGGAGAAGGAATGAACAGAAACTTCAGCAAGGAAGAAATTGGAATGGCCAAAAAACATATGAAAAATGCTCATCATCACTAATCATCAGAGAGATGCAAATCAAAACAACAAGGAGATACCACTTCACACCACAGAGACTGGCACATATTCAAAAGAGCAAGAACAACACGTGCTGGCATGGATGGGGGAAAAGGGGACTCTCATCCATTGTTGGTGGGAATGCCGGCTGGTACAGCCTTTCTGGAAAACAATATGGACATTCCTCCAAAACTAGAAATTGAACTCCCATTTGACCCAGCCATACCACTCCTGGGAATCTACTCTGGGAAACCAAAAATACGCAGCAAACGCCGGAAACACCATCCCTATTTTTATGTTCATAGCAGCTATTCACAATAGCCAGAATCTGGAAGCAACCAGAGTGCCCGAAAATTGATGACTGGATAAAGAAGCTTTTGGTACATCTATACAATGGAATACTATGCAGCTGTTAGGAAAAATGAAGTTATAAAATTTGCCTATAAATGGATGGACATGGAGAAGATTATGTTGAGCGAAATTAGCCAGAAGGAGAGAGACAAATACAGAATGACTGCATTTATTTGTGTAGCATAAATATATATGTACATATTATGATGCCAATATCCAAGGTCAAGTGAAATATATATCAGGAGGTCTTTGTCAAAGGTGGAAATTATAACAAACGTGTGGGGAGTCAGAGGCTAGGTAAGACAGAAAATGGAACAGTGTGCTAACAATTGTCGAGGGTACTAATGCCAACCTAGAACTGAGTATTAAATAGAGGCAAAAAGATACACATGACAACCCTTTAATGTATGTTCTGTAATCCATAGTCTGTAAGGGAAGGAAAAGAGAAAGAGAGAGAAAGGGAAAGAAATAAAGAACCTGCCATGGAGCAGGGCTGGGGGAGGGGGGGAGGGAACCGGGAACGTTGGTGGTGGGAGATGGGCACTGGTGGCGGGGATGGGTTCTGGAACACTGTATGACCAAAGCCCAAAAATGAACTTTTCAATTGTATATCTTTGTAATTGTAAAAAAATATTTTATTATACCACCGTGGCATATGCAATTACAAGATGTTCATGTTTGAG
This sequence comes from Cryptotis parvus, assembly GCA_021461705.1. NCBI lineage: Eukaryota > Metazoa > Chordata > Mammalia > Eulipotyphla > Soricidae > Cryptotis > Cryptotis parvus. The sequence continues at coordinate 115,656 of JAJIBD010005760.1, forward strand.
TTTCGGTCATACAGTGTTCCAACACCCAGCCCTCCACTCGTGCCCATTTCCCACCACCAATTTCCCCACTTCCCTCCCCATCCCCCATCCTGCCTCCATGGCAGATTCTTTTTCTCTCTCTCTCTCTCTCTCTCTCTCTCTCTCTCTCTCTCTCTCTCTCGCTTCCTTTTCATACACACTGTGGATTGTAATACATACATTTAGAAATCATCATGTGTATCTTTTTGCCTATATTCAAAGTTCAGTTTTCAGATGGTATCATCATTTTCAACATTTTTTCATTTTTCATTTTTATCATCCTTTCAACATTTCATCATTTTCATCATTTTTAACAATTAGCACACTGTTCCCTACTCTGTCTTACCTAGTCTATGACTCCCACACGTTTGTGGTATACCATATTTTGAGAAAAAGCCCAGGCATCATGGGGATCCAACTGTGTCCAGCTGTGCAGTCCGGAACAGAGGATGACTGTGGTTGTGTTACATGAGGTTTTCGGACTTCTGGGAGCCTAGTGGAGGACAGGCCAAGGAGCAAAAACCAGCCCCCATTCCAAGATGCCCCATCAATCTACTGCAGGGCAGGCAGGCAGAGACTCCGTATTGCACCTGAATACCTAGTGTCCAGCTGACAGACCCAGTAGCAGTTCTCGGTGGGGTGGCCATGCTTTTTGTGGAGGGAACCAAGATGGGAGGAGGTGGCCCCAGTCCAGGCTCCCCTAAAAAAGCCTGGTTGGCATAGTTGCTGAGTCCCTCATGCCTGGGTTTTAACCTTTTTTGTGATGACTTTGTGCTTTTGTCAGACTGTGAAACTAGTTTTGAACCTTGTAATCTCTTTTGAAAATCATAATAGCAATTTCATTTTAAGATTTTGTAATAAAATACACATTTTATTAGAGGCATTCACATGTTCCATCTCCTTGGAATTAAGTAGCTTTTTTTCAGTTGGGGGGTCTGCAAAAAACTACTCTACTATATATACATATATATATGTATATATGTACATATATATACATATATATATATATATGGGAATTTTCTAAACATTTAAAGGAGTCTCAGATTCTCTGTATTTTACATTTTACTGTGTTCTAGCAGGAAACAATTAAGTTGATTACAATTACCTCTATCCTTACTCTTTGATATCAGTTCTAGTGAGCACTTGATATAAAGGCATGTAAAAAATGCAAGATAAGTGAAAGGAGTATCTGATGTTAGATTTTCTTTTTAAATTAACTAACAGGAAAACCCAAGGAAGTAATTGGACAAACTTTTAAAAAAATTTATTATATCACCATGAGATATACAATTACAAAGATATTCATAATTTGGTCTCCAACATACAGTGTTCCAGCACCCATTCCTCCACCAGTGCCTCATTCCCACCACCAATGTCCCCACACTCCCTCCCATACAACCCAGCCTGCCCCTCCACACACCCCACTTTTCCTTTCTTTCTATCTGTCTCTGTAGTTGTCTCTCTTCACTTACACAATGTGACTTGCCATACAGATATTTGTGGTTTATGATGTAAATGTCCATGAGTATATTCCATGCTGAGTTCTAGTCTGACACTACAAGTCCCCATTCCCAATCAGTCTCCCCAGTTTGTTAAAACTACAATGATCATTTCAGTGTATAAATGTGAAAGATCCTGGGAAGGACCCTAGTCCTAAACATTATTATCTAATCTGCTGCATGGCTGCACAATGGCCACATGTGACGCAGCTATGGGTCTGGTCTGTCTCTTGTCCAGCTTTGCTGGTAGTGATGGCTGCAGGCCCTTAGCTATGCTCACTACCGGCCTGGGCTGGGAAATGGAGGTGAAGGGATGGAAGGAGCCCGATACCCGCTCCAAGTCTTCCAATGCAGCCACCTCCACACGTGTCTACTGAGCATAGGAGCTATGTTCGATTCAGCCAGGGGGTCGAGTCATTTACCACCCTCCACCGCTCCATGGTCTGCTCCACGTTCATCGCAGTGGTGCAGCTGTGGATCCGTTGTACAAACATTTTTTTAAGAAAAAACTTGCCAGACACACAGCTGCACTGCTCAAACCACGTGGAGCAGCCCATGGAGTTTTGGAGAATGGTAAATGACTCAATCTCTAGCCAAGTCCAACATAGCTCCTAGGGTTAGCAGACACATGGGGGGTGGCTGCGCTGCCAGACTTGGAGTAGGGATGGGGTTCCTCCACCCATCCCTCTACCTCTTTGTCGGTGGGTGTGGCTACCGCCCGCAGCCACCACAACCAGCAAAACCAGAAGAGACAGACCAGACATGGAGGTGGAGGCCTTCTTTGGGAAATCAGAAGCTGTTTCCTATGGATCTTTATCAGACTCTCATTTTACAGGGCAACCACCACACATAGTATTTGTTTTATCATCTGGGTTGGTCAGGGAGCAAATTGTTAGCTTAAACTGCATTGAGCTTTCTTCTGAATGTCTGGAAAAACACAAAGAGTTGTCACTATTGTTTGTACCACTTTGATTCACATACCATTGAGATGAACTTGGGTTTAATACCCCAGGAAAGCAAAAAATTTAGTGTAACCTTATACCAAAGGACCAGATTTTCATATGCTTCTTCAATAAGAATACCTATGACATTTATCAAAGAAATAGAGCAAACTACTCCTGAGAATCATATGGAAAAATAAACACCACCCACCCCCAAATAGTTGAAGCAATTGTTTGGAAGGAAAAAAAAGCGAGGCATTGCTTTCCTCAATTTCAAATTATACTACAAACCAGTAGCATTTAAAACAGCACAGTAGTAGGAAAAGATAAAAAGACAGACCCTCAGATCAATGTAATAGACCTTCCGGTATACGATCAGTTAGTATTTGATAAGGGAGGAAAAATATGAAGTGAGGCAAGGAAAGCCTCTTCAACATGCGATGCTTGGAAAAACCGGTTAGCCACATGCAAGCAAACAAATTAAAATATATTCCTAATGCCATGCACAGAAATAAAATAAAAATAGATTAAAGACCCTGATATCAGATTTGAATCTATAAGATGCATAAGGAAAACATAGTCATGCCATTGAAGCTAGAGGGAACTTTAAGAAGGAAATGCCATTGAGCAAGCAATTGGAAGCAAAGATTAACAAATGGAACTACATTTAATTAAGAAGCATTTGCACCTCAAAGGAAATGATAATCAGGATACAAAGACAGTTTACGGACTCCTTTAAATTATTTGCTTACCCCTCAGTCTGAAAAAGAGTTAATACTTGTTAATTACTTGTTCTCCCATTGTTCATAGATTTGCTTGAGCTGGTGCTAGTAATGTCTCCATTCATTGTGAATGAGGTCCATTATTGTTACTGATTTTGGCATATCAAATACACCATGGTTAGCTTGCCAGACTCTGCCTTGGCTTTGGGTTCATCCCAGGGGGTGCAGTCTTTTTCTATGTCAGACAATCAACCATCCAGGGCCCAAGGGGCAGAGCCCTGGGTGTAGACAAGCCTGTCTCCTGTCTGCAGCTGGGCACAGCAGCCACACCTACAACACCTTGAGGGGCAGTATCCCCTCTAGGATAATATTCAAGAAGAGGTAATATTCAAGATATATAAAGCATTGTAAAACTTTACAAGATTAAAACATCCAACCTCATCAAAATATGGGAGAAGTCATGAACAGAAAATTCCTCAGAATGGAAGCACAAATGACCAAAAGGCAAATAAAAAATTCTCTATACTACCAATCATCAGGGACATGCAAGTAAAAACAGGATATCAACTCACACCAAAGTGTTTGGCACTCATCACAAAGAACAACAGCAACCAGTGTTGGCATGGATACTGGTAAAAAGGGACCTGTACTTACTGCTGGTGGTAATGTCTACTAGACATTTTGGAAAACAATATCACAATTGAGAAATGACAACTGCACTCCTATGCTCATTGCAGAAATATTCACAATAGCTAAAATCTGGAAAAAACCCTAGTGCACAAGAACAGATATGTGGATGAAGACGCTATAGTGTATCTACATAATACTATGTAGCCATTAGAAAATACAAGGTCATGAAATTTGCTGATAGATGAATGGATCTGGAGAATATTATGCTCAGTGAAATGAGTCAGAGGGAAGGGGACAGACACAGAATGATCTCATTCATTTTTAGGATATAGAGAAATATTGTAAGACAAGACTGTCCAAAGACAATAGAAAGGAAGTATACTTTGTAGGAATTTTGCCAAGGTAGGGGTAGGAGATTAGAACAGAAAAGGACCTCTACTACCATGATAGGAGGAAAGCGGTCAATTTGAATGAGAACTGGGTGCTGAAAGGAGGTTAAAAGTGTTCCCGTTTTGATAAAACATGAATATATCCTTGGACCCCCCAGCCCCCTTTCATGTTCTCTTATAGCAAAGTAATTTTTCTTGTTGCTACAGTTATAACTCCAGTTGTGATTCTTTGATTATACCAAACATTACTTACCTTCGTAGCATCTGTTTTTTTTCATATAAAATAAGATGCTAGGTCTTCAGAGACAGGGAAGAATATACAGCACTTGCCTCAAATGCAGCTGCTTCTGGTTTCATTTATTGCCTGCATATTATTCCCGAAAACCTCCAAAATTGATAAGCTGAGCAAAGCACTAGTATTAAGCTCTGTGCAAGCCCAGCATAACCCAAAAATAAAAAATAAGAATAAAATAAAGTGGGATGCTATTATAACCATTTTCTAGAGAAACCTACAGGGTTTCTCAAAAATAATTATTAAGGAGTTCAATGGTGAGAAAGTTAAGTTACTAACTGCCCATTTACTCTGTGCCATTCTTACGTATTGTCATTTTATAATGTTTTTATCAGTATTATAGGCTAAGAGCCAATGATATACTCATTTACAGACATAGAAGCTTAGTGAAAGATTTAAAAAGTACTACCTTGACCGAAACCCAAACATGAACATTTTTGTAATTGTATATCTCATGGTGGTATAATAAAATATTAAAAATTTTAAAAAAAAGAACTTCCAAGGGTTTTTGTACTCTCAAAGCTAGGCTTGGAATAATAAGTTCAGATAGTCTGCTATATGGCCTTCAAGATCCTGTCGACTATATTAATGAATTTCCTTTTTTGTATTTTATTGACGCAGTGTTGGTTCACAAGAGTATAAATGTTCATATGCTTTAGGGGTTCAATGTTCCACCACACCCGCCAATGGATTTTCTCTTGAATGAGTCAGTTCAGCATCTGATTCTAACTTGCACAGGCCAGAGCTGCCATAAAGGAGCTACACCCCATAGCATGCTGTCACCATTTCATGGGCTGGCATTTTCCTATATGCTTCTGGTATTTTAGAATACCAGTCTTCATTTTTCTTTCAGTCTTCATTTTCAGTCTTCATTTTTTCTTGTAAAATATTTCTGGGAATTGTCAAACACCTGGCCTAATATCATATGACAAGTAATTACTGCTTTTTTTGTACTGATGAAGAAATTAAAGTTCAAAGAATTTAAGCAACTGGACTAAATCCAGACACTGTGAAGGAGTGGTACTCAACCCTCCCTTCTGAAGTGCCTATGCTTTCATCCCTTACAAAGCATACTCTTTAAATAATTTATAGGAGGTTTCTGGGTGGCGGAATTTGCTAGCACTAAAACAATAAATACATAAATAAAAAGTAGAATAAAGCATTTTAAACACAAGTTTCTGGTGTATTTTCAACCTTGTTGAGAATTTGGATTTTCTTATAAAGCTTTGCTAAAAATATAATAGTATCCAAAACAACAGCCAAAAAAAGAAAAATAAAGAAAAAATCCTCTGAATTCTATCTCTACCTTCAGTTATAAGCCTCAAACACTTTGAAGTCTGTAGGATTTGAACAATTAGGTTTGTTTGGCGTCTCACTAAAGTGAGATAATGATTTCTTTGGCATTTTCTGAGGATTTCAATAGAAAATGTTTTCAAATATCCCATAAAAGTCTTGAGAAGTTTTAGGACATTGTCATTTGAGATGATAGCAGGATCGTTTGAAGAGAAAAATAGCATTGTGAAAGTTTTGAAGATGGAGCCCAGATGTTCCACTGTGGCCTGTGCTTAAATCTGGGCTACAAATGTGGTTGCGACAATATCTTCAGAAATGTTCTGATTTCCAACACCAGTGAATGCCAAGAATTTAGAAGATAAAGGAAACTTAGAGAAACAAGGGAGCTACAAGGCATCCAACCGTGTTTACGGGAGGAGACAAGACATAAGACAAGTGACTGTTGTGATTTGGCGACAGAGAAATAGATGAGTAAACTTTTCACTATGTAATCTTTTGGGAGCAAGCCTCGATTTCAGTACTACCTTGTTATAATTGAATATCACTCTCCTCTTCTGTGTTGAATGCCAGCATATTCAATAACAAAGCATCAATTCAGTCCACATATTGTCTATCCTTTCTAAACTAATTTCTGTAATATTCAAAATGCCTTGATCTTGAAGAATGATGACATTAACAAAGTAGTAGTAGTAATCATGCTGAGTTATTTCATATGAGAGATGCTTTTCCAGTGCTTACAATGGAAGTCTCATGACAGTTGGAACTGACTTGTGCAGTACTTGTCAGAAGGCACAATAGAAACACTATAGAATTTAACTGCAAAGGAATTGGCTTCAATCCTGTTTTAATGATTTAAACTGTGTTACTTTGGCACTCTGCCTTTTGAAGTTTCATTTTCCTTTTGAAAAAAATAGTGACTTAACTCAAATGACTTTGAACTGCATCCTTCTGCAGCAGATGTTATAAATCACAATAACAACTTCATCTAATGTCAGTCAAGGCGAGATAATTAATGCTTGTGAGAGTTTGGAAGTCTATGTGTTTGGGGAGAACACATCAGTTGCAGAAGTTGTTTTTGATTTCCTGTCTTTTTTCTGGCTTGAGGGTCTGAGTTAAACCCTCATAAAATGCATGTGGGAAAAGCTTATTACTCTCCCATGTGGAAAATGGTGGGCCCCATGGAGAAGGGCTCTCAGACATGGGGCAGAGCTGTTACTTGCTCTCCTGTGCCCAGCTGCTCGTGAGGTGCCGGGAGGCATGGCAGGTTCTAGCCCTGGCCTGCCACCCCAGCAGAACCTCACAACAAGCCAGACCACCCTCCCCTACTCCATGGGGCCCGCCATTTTCCACATCCGGACTTCTCTCTTGTCACAACTCCACCCAGCAGACCAGCCCATCACAGCCCGGATCATCAACAGCCACCCTGCAGCAGTTTTTTTTTTCAATCTGGCCCAGGTATGCTGAACCAGAGACTCTCAGACATGGGGTAGAGCTGCTCCTTGCTCTCCCTGTGCCCAGCTGCTTGTGAGGCGCCTGGGAGGCATGGCGGGTTCTAGCCCTGGCCTGCCACCCCAGCAGAACCTCACAACAAGCCAGACCACCCTACCCTACTATATAGATTAGTCAAGCATAATTTTAATACCAGTAAGGGTGGAAAGTCATGGGTGATCATTGACATCACTGCTAAAACAGATGCTCTAGGGTGTTAGGAACACTCTCATCTTTGAGCACTACTTCTGCTTGTTTTCTTGCTCTGTTGAGGCCACCTCAGATGATGTCACATGCCCTACTTCTAGCTGTTTTTGTGCCTCAGTAGGGGTTGTGTCTCTTTGAAGTTGATCCAGCTCAGGGGTCAGTCCTTCAGTAGGAGGCTTCTCATCAGCTCCTCCCCAGGGTGGAGAGTCTGGTTCAGCTGCCCATTCATGGTAGGTATTGCCATGGTGGGAGTCACACAAGCTGTTTACATAATGAGACACAAGCATACCCTTACCCCATGTAATTAATTCCCTGGTCCTTTCCAGGTGTCTTATAGTAAAGGTTTGAAAAAAAGCTTAAGCTTTTTGTGAAATAGAAGTGGGTTGTACATGTTTGATGTATGTGATCATCCTCTGGACTTGAGGAGTGTAAATTTTAAAGCAAATGGTGTAGTATTTAATAATTATATTTTAATCTACAGGGTGCCACTCAATATCCCCCTTTAAAATTATTTGAAAATCCATAAAACAAACACATTGCTTTATGTATCTGGATGTCAAAGGCACCTTCAATAATTTTATTCCTTTTTGCAAAGGTAGCACAAAGATAAACAAATGAAACTCATCAGATTCAAAAGCTCTTCAGAGCAAAACAAAATATGGGCTCAAGCAAAAGGATATCTTAAGAAGTAGGAGAAAAATATTTGCAAAAAACACATCCGATTAAAGAGGACACAAGGAAATGGAAACACATTCCCTGCTCATGGATGGGGAGAATCAACATTGTCAAAATGGTAATACTCCCTAGAGCTCTATACAGATTCAATGCAGTCCCTATGAGGATACCCATGACATTCTTCAAAGAAATTGACCAAACAATCCTGAAATTTGCTATGGAGCGATAAACCCCCCAAGGATAGCTAAAGCAATCCTCGGGAAAAAAGAAGATGGGAGGCATCACCTTACCCAACTTCAAACTGTACTACAAGGCAGTAGTAATTAAAACAGCATGGTATTGGAATAAAAACAGACCCGTGGACCTATGGAATAGAATTGAGTATCCTGACACCCAACCTCAAACACATGATCATTTAATCTTTGATAAAGGTGCAACGAGTCTAAAATGGAGTAAGGAAAGCCTCTTCAATAAGTGGTGTTGGGAAAACTGGGCAGCGACATGTAAAAAATGAATTTGGACCTGTGTCTAACACCATGCACAAAAATCAGATCAAAGTGGATTAAAGATCTCAATATCAGACTTGAATCCATAAAGTACATTGAAGAAAATATAGGAAAAACCCTCCATGACATTGAAGCTAAAGGCATCTTCAAAGATGAAACATCTCTAACAAAGCAACTAGAAGAAAAGATAAATATATGGGACTACATGAAACTAAAAAGCTTCTGCACCTCAAAAGAAACAGTGACTAAGATACAAAAGCAGTCCACAGAATGGGAAAGAATATTCACCCAATACTCATCTGATAAGGGGTTAATATCCAGGATATATCAGGCACTGGTAGAACTTTCACAAGAAGAAAACAAACAACCCCATCAAAAAAATGGGGAGAAGAAATGAACAGAAACTTCAGCAAGGAAGAAATTCGAATGGCCAAAAAACATATGAAAAAATGCTCATCATCACTAATCATCAGAGAGATGCAAATCAAAACAACAATGAGATACCACTTTACACCACAGAGACTGGCACATATTCAAAAGAGCAAGAACAACAAGTGCTGGCGTGGGTGTGGGGAAAAGGGGACACTCATCCATTGTTGGTGGGAATGCCGGCTGGTACAGCCTTTCTGGAAAACAATATGGACATTCCTCCAAAGACTAGAAATTGAACTCCCATTTGACCCAGCCATACCACTCCTGGGAATCTACTCTGGGAAACCAAAAATACACAGCGGAAACACCATCCCTACTTTTATGTTCATAGCAGCATTATTCACAATAGCCAGAATCTGGAAGCAACCCGAGTGCCCGAAAATAGATGACTGGATAAGAAGCTTTAGTACATCTACACAATGGAATACTATGCAGCTGTTAGGAAAATGAAGTTATGAAATTTGCCTACGAATGGATGGATATGGAGAAGATTATGTTGAGCCGAAATTAGCCAGAAGGAGAGAGACAGTTACAGAATGACTGCATTTATCTGCATAACATAAATATATAGGTACATATTATGATACCAATATCCAAGGTCAAGTGAAACATACATCAGGAGGTCCTGTCAAAGGTGGAAATTATCACAAACGTGTGGGAATCAGAGGCTAGGTAAGACAGAAAATGGAACAGTGTGCTAACAATTGTGAGGGTACTAATGCCAACCTAGAACTGAGCATTAAATAGAGGCAAAAAGGATACACATGACAACCCTTTAATGTATGTTCTGTAATCCATAGTCTGGAGAGGAAGGAAAAGAGAAAGATAGAGAAATGGAAAGAAATAAAAGAACCTGCCATGGAGGAGGGCTGGGGGGAGGGGGAGGAACCGGGGAGCGTTGGTGGTGGGGAGATGGGCACTGGTGGCGGGATGGAGTGCTGCTACACTGTATGACCAAAACCCAAATATGAACTTTTAATTGTATATCTTTGTAATTGTAAAAATAAAAAAAATTAAAAAAAAAACACAT
>JAJIBD010005761.1:0-16982 GCA_021461705.1 Cryptotis parvus
CAATGTCCCCGACAGTGCCGGGAAGCGAGTTCCCTTCTACCTCCGAGCCGGCAGAGGAATGGATGAACACTCAGGGGATCCGATGAGGTTTTAAAAGACTTTTTACTTATCACAGGTTCAGGCATACAAATCAGCAAAAGGGAAAAACCCGATGCTTAGGATTCCAGGCTAGAACCCCAGCCACGTGTAGGCCAAGATGGCGACCACCACGTGTATAACTTCCAAGGGGAAAGCGCTACAAGGCGAGATTCCACCGGGAAGAAGAAACCCGGGAGGCGGGAACCGGCTAGTTTATACCCCCAGCAACTCAGACCTTCCTCCCATTGTTATGGAAGCAGGGAGGGTCCAATGCCCCTCAGGTAACCCCTCCCTGCATCTCACCTAGGGCCTTTACTGTGCTAATGTTTTGAGCCGGGAAGGGAAGGCCTTTGAAATGTAGAGAAGGGGGTTTCTGAGATGGCATGTCACTGTACCAAAGATCAACACCAATGCCAGTTAAATATTTCTCCAAGCCTTCACAAGTCTCCTCTACTTCATTGTAGTTTTATATTTTATCAGGGAGCCATGCTTGTTTGTTTGGAAGCAAACAGCATTTCTCTCTGGTCTAATTACTTAGGTGTCCTTACATTGGCCAGGCTAATATGCTGGTAAGATCTAGCTAGTCCCACGATGATTGTGATAGCATGGGAGAATATTTATACCAGCTAGTAAAGCATACATGGTCAGATAAACTGCCACATTTAGACTACTCCCTTATCTACGGAGTGATTTTGGGAGGCAATCCAGAGCAGATGCAGCGGCCCTTAGGAGTCCTGCAACAAAGAATGATCAAAACCTTTCCTTCAAATGTTGAAGACTGTATATCTATCTCATCATGGAGCTACAAAGCCTTTGTACAAGAGAGTATCAGGATGTTAGAGGTTAAGCCTTCTTGTTGATAATTTATTAATCAAGACAGGATGCCTTCTACATTACATCCCATTCAATCTGGTGTGCTACTCCTAGTTTATCAGTGTTGTTGTGGCAGCCCGCTCTAGGAAGTCTGAAATTTTTTTTTTTTTTTTTGCTTTTTGGGTCACACCCGGCAATGCTCAGGGGTTTCTCCTGGCTCTGCACTCAGGAATCACTCCTGGCGGTGCTCGGGGGACCATATGGGATGCCGGGGATCGAACCCAGGCCCGCATGGGCCCGCCGTGTCTAAGGCAAATGCCCTACCCGCTGGGCTATCGCTCTGGCCCCAAGGAAGTCTGAAATTTTTAACAAGGTATTACAGCTGGAGTTGAATTTTTAACTGGGTGGCTTTTAGGGTTTGTGCGTGACTGCCATACCTTCCAGAAGTGCAGGGAGATGGGGGAGGGAGCCTATCCTTGACTCCGTGAAAGCCTGGAGATTTCAGTCACAAATCTTGCATACCTGAGTTTTTCAGTAGATTCCTCATCATGAGCAGGTGGGTCTGTCCATGAGCATGGCAGTTATTGTGAAGTGTGGAGGTCTTCAGCTGTCTTGGCTCTGTTTGGGCAGATGGTGGGCTCACCTTGGCCCTCCAGGGTATCTGGATAACTCAGCCTTGGGTGGGGTCTGTGAGCATCTCTACATCATGTTGATCTCTCTTGAGATTTATTTATGAGTCTCTGGATCAGCCCAGGGAGAATTTTACATTATTTTATTTTTATTTATTATACCACCATAAGATATACAATTATAAAGATGTTCATGCTTGGGTTTTAGTCATACAGTGTTCCAGCACCAGTGCCCATTTCCCACCACCAACGTGCCCTCCTTCTGTACCCCCCTCACTCTCAGCCTGCCTCTATGGCAGGCACTTTGCCTCTTCTCTCTCTCTATCTCTCCCTTTCTCTCTCCCTCCCTTCTTTTACACATTGTGGCTTGCAGTACATACATTTAGTAGTTACCATGCTTATCTCTTTGCCTACATTTAATGCCCAGTTCTAGGCTGGTATCATCATTTCCAGCGATTATTAGTACACTGTTCCCTTCTCTGTCTTGCCTAACCTCTGATTCCCAAATATTTGTGGTAGATTCTACTCATTGACAAGATCTCCTTATCCATGTTTTGTCTAGCCTTGGATATTGGTATTATACTATTTTTTATATTCTGCAAATAAGTGGAAGAAAAGGACACTAAGGGCATCCAGATAGGCAAGGAAGGAGTCAAGCTATCACTATTTGCAGGTGACATGATATCATACCTAGAAAACCCTAAACTCTCTACCACAAAGCTCCGAGAAACAGCAGATACCTATAGTAGAATGGCAGGATACAAACTCAATACCCAAAAGTCAATGACTTTGCTATATACAAATAACAAAAGAGAAGAAAGGGTTATTAAGAAAACAATCCCATTCACAATTGTGCCACAGAAAATCAAATACCTAGGAATTAGTTTAAGAATGTAAAGGACTTGTACAAAGAAAACTACAAAACACTGCTTCAAGAAATAAAACATGACACAAGGAAATGTATTCCCTGCTCATGGAATGGGAGAATTAACATTGTCAAAATAGTGATACTCCCTAGAGCTTTATACAGATTCAGTGTGGTCCCTATAAGGATACCCATAACATTCTTTCAAAGAAATTGACCAAACAGTCCTGAAATTTGTATGGAATAATAAACTCCCACAGATAGGTAAAGCAATCCTCGGGAAAAAGAAGATGGGAGGCATCACTTTTCCCAACTTCAAACTGTACTACAAAGCAGTAGTAATTAAAACAGCATGGTATTGGAATAAAAACAGACCTGTGGACTTATGGAATAGAGTTGAGTATCCTGACACCCATCCTCAAACACATGGTCATTTAATCTTTGATAAAGGAGCAAAAAAGTACAAAATGGAGCAAGGAAAGCCTCTTCAACAAGTGGTGCTGGAAAACTGGGCAGTTACGTGTAAAAAGTGAACCCACGCAGAAGTTTAAACAGGAGATTGAATTGGTCAAGTAAAAGATGAAATGGCAAGACAAATGTAAGTTTCTGAGGAGAACAGGGCATCTCCAAACTGTAACCAGGATCAGTAAAAAAAATGCCCTGCAGGAGGCAGGTTGGAGACCAGGGAAATGGGAGTTCCACACTGGTGGAGGGAAGTTGACACTGATGTGGAATTGGTGTTGAAATATTGTATGTCTGAAACTCATTAATAGCTTTGTAAATCACAGCACTTTAATAATAAAATGGAAAAAGAAAAAATAAAACCATGGAGTTCTAATTCAAGCCAATAGGATGTCTATTGGTGGACTATACCTACTGCTTGGGAGAAGGCAGTCTTTGGTTCTATTCAGGCCTTTGGTTAATTGAATGAAACCCACCCACATTATGGAGGAACAATTTAATTTACTCAGATTCATTCATTTTAATGTTAATTGCACCCCAAGTCGGCCCTCACAGAAATATCTGTAATGATGTTTGACTAAAGGTCTGGACATTGTGACCCAGAATTTGACATATAAATTAACTATTACACTCCCTTTTGTGGCTTAATAATTATTTCGGCATATAACGATACCACATTCTGCTTATCCATTCAGCATTTGATGAACATTTGGATTGCTTCCACTTTTTAGACTGTGATAAGTAAGGTTGTTATGAAGATTTGTGTGTGCATTTTTGCATGCATTTCTTTTTTTCCCCTATTCCTTTTTGCAATGCCAGGGATTGAATCTGGGGCCTTACACATGCTGGGATAGTGCTCTATTGCTGTGTCGTATTCCTGCTCTGTATTTTTATGTCTGTTGCAAAACCAGGGTTGAAACCCTTGATGCTTAAGTTATCCAAATCTCTATTTTTAAAGAGTGATGCAGAATTTTTTCTGAATTATGCCCAAGATAAAAGTAGATTTTTCCTAAGGACTTTTTTTTTGGGAAGAAAAAATTTTTGAAAGAAAATTATTCTTTCAGTTTCCCATTCTTGTATTGATTAAAATTATTTTATAATATAGATTACAGATATAAAAACAACACTCTAATAATTTCATCATCTTTTGATCCTTACCACCATAAAATGAAAGCTAAGTTGTCATTTGTCTTTCTGTTGTTCATCATTTTGCTCAAGTGGGCGCCAGTATTGTCTACATTTATTGGGAATGAGGTCCATTATTGTTTCTGTTTTTGGCATATCGAATACACCATGGGTAGCTTGCCAGGCTCAGCCGTGGCTCTGGGTTATAAAATAATTTTGTAAACCACAGTGTTTATCTAAGGTGTAATCAGAAAATAAAAAATTTAAATTATAATAATAAAAGTAATCATAAGATGTTTGTAATATGGCAACAGGAAGAACCATATTTCATGCCTACACATACTAACAAATTCCAGCCAAATCATATTTTTGAGACAACTAGACTTCATCTGGAAAACTACAGCAACTAAGGACAGCACAAAATAAATGACTGAAATACTGATATTAAGAAAAGGAATAAAACCTCTTTTGTTTCCCCACTGTATTTCCTCTTCTTCTTTGGTATTACCATGGAAAATTGTAAGAAAATCTATTTCCTTTTTAGGGGACAATACCTGGCAATCTCAGGACTTACTCCTCGTTCTGTGCTCAGATATCACTCCTACTGAACTCTAGTGGACTCAAACCATATGGGATGCTGGAGATGAAACTCAGTTCTATTGCATACAAAGCAAATGCCCTACCTGTAAAACTAAGTTAGATGTCAAAAATATAAAGATAAATTTAAAAAATCAGACTATTGGGCTGGGAATGTGTCTAAGCAGTACAGAACTTGCCCTACATGTGTGAAACCCTGATTTCAATTTCTAGCATAACAAAAACCAAACAAAGCAAAACAAAATACAGTAAGCACCAAATCTGAGCATCCCCAGGAGTATTGATGAGATAGGCTAGACTATGTTATTTTATCAAATTAACCATTAATAAGAATGTATGGTGTGGGGCCGGAGCAATAGTAGAGCAGGGAGGGCATTTGCCTTGCATGTGGTCAACCCAGGTTCAATGCCTGGCATCCCATATGGTCCCCGGAAACTGCCAGGAGTAATTCCTGAGTGCAGAGCCAGGAGTAACCCTTGAACATCTCTGTGTGTGACGCCTCCCCCACCCCCCAAAAGAATGTATGGTGCCTTTGTTTATGATACAGATTCTGTTGAGTTTGGTGTACCTGTAGTTTATGTTGACAAAGACCAGAGCGATTCCCCCAAGATATATTTTCTACATATGCTGTGATGTAATTTGGCCTTCACTTAGCAAGAAACCATCACTTAGGTATTGACTGCACTTTTCTCTTTTCTCCTTAACTGAGATTAATTAAAGTAGGTTAATTACAGACACAATTTGCAAAATGCAAATGTAGGCATTAAAATCATTTGGTAGAATTTTAGAAAGTGCTTTTTGTAAATCAGGTGTGTGTGTGTGTGTGTGTGTGTGTGTGTGTGTGTGTGTGCGTGCTACACCTGATAGAGCTCGGGTTCACTCCTGGTGGTATGGGCAAACATGCACTGCTGGGATGTGATTGTGTTAACTTCTGTACCAAGTCTCCAGCCCTTGTAAATCATATAGCAACACTTGCTTCCTGACCTGCCTTGGTTAAACACTGTGATAGGGAGGTTTAAACAGTAGAATTCTTTCTCACTGTTAAAAAAGAGCTTTTTTCAGTGAGAAGTAAACTTTTGTAAACAGAAGTAAACATTATTTTTGTCTGAGATTTTTTGTCTTGAATTGAATCACCGTGAGATACACAGTTACAAAGTTGTTTATGGTTGGGTTTCAGTTATACAATGTTCCAACACTGGCCCGAGATTATCATGTGTTTCCCTTTTACCTACTTTCCGCACTCAGTTCTAATCCAGAGTGATCATTTCCAACCATCATGGTTCATAATGGTCACTTCTCTGTCCTGTCTGCTGCCGAGCTGTGGTAAGTTTCCAACCATGGACCAATCCTCCTGGCCCTCTTTTTGGAAGTAGACATTCTGTGCTTTTAATAGGTGAATTCTGTGGTGATGAGCAGCCCTGAGTTTCCCCTCTGTTTCATCATCCTGAAAAGTTTTCATCCTGGGCCGGAGCGATAGCCCAGCGGGTAGGGCGTTTGCCCTGCATGTGGCTGGCCTGTGCCGACCTGGGTTCGATCCCTGGCATCCCGTATGGTCCCCCGAGCACTGCCAGGAGTAATTCCTGAGTGCAGAGCCAGGAGAAACCCCTGAGCATTGCCGGGTGTGACCCAAAAAAGCAAAAATAAAAAAAAAATATTAAAAAAAAAGTTTTCATCCTAAGAATGCCATCTTTGGGCAGTCCAGCTGCCCTAGTGTCTGCTAGCCACTGTGCGGGAGGAATGTTGCACAATTGTGTGTGCCACTTTCCAGGACCAATACCTCTTATACCTCCAATGAACACTTCTTCTGTGAAGTAAAAAAGAAAGGAAGGATAGATTCGGATGCAAACTTTTGGCTTTTAGTATGTAACTGTGGCGCTATTTCAGTAGGATGCTGTGCCAAAACCAGCAGACAACCCCAAACTAGTAGAAAGTCATTATCCTCCTGGTGGTCTTCACAGGAAATACCAAAGATAACACAATTCACCAGCTGTCTGCACCGGCTTTCCTACTTTCCATCACTCTTGGTAAGCTACGAAAGACAGCTGTCCCAAATTCCTTTCCCTCTCCAGAACTTTCTCCAACCCTGCCAGTTCACCATTTTTGGGGTAAGTTTTTTTTTCTTGCTTTTTTTGGGGCCACACTGGGAGTTGCTTAGGGGTTAGGGTTACTCCTGGCTCTGCAGTGATTAGTCACTCAGGAGACCGACCATATGGAGTGGGTTGGCTGCGTGCAAGTCACTCGCCCTCCTGTACTATCCTGCTGTGCTATTACTCCAGCCCTGCATCTTTTTTCTTAACCTGTTCTGTTTGTCTCAGCTCATTATATCAATCTGTTGCTGCTCTGAGCTCTCACTTTGAATGTGTGCGCTGAGCAGAACTCAGCCAGGAAGAACCTCTTGGGACTGGGTGTTGGGAAGTGGAGCTATGATTAGACTCTGAAGATGAACATCTTCCTTGACCATTCCTGTGATGAAATCTCTAAGGTTCCCTTCAGGGGAGGCACAGCATCTATTCAGGTTGTTGGAAGACTCTCCTTTTTGTTTTCAGAGTGTTTGTACTCAGTGCCCTGATACTACAGGAGAGCATTTCCCTCCCGACGACTCTTTGAAAACCCTCCAGGGGAAGAATTTAGATCATCTGGGACAACCAGGAGATCATATTTTGGAAGTGAATTACTGTCATATCAGGGTCATTGGCCCTTGACCATGAGAGGATTGTTTGTTGAACTTGCAATTCTTTCCTCTTGGGAAGAAGCCCCCTAGACAGGAGTCACCAGAGATCGGGTCACACCTGGGAGCCCTCGTGGGGTCTGTGCACCATTGTTGGTTCTGACCGGTTTTGTCCCAATGAAGTAGGACTTTTGCTAAACACTGAAAACTTCTGAGGAGGACAAGGAAACCTATTGGCCCACCCACTGGCCGGAAGTTCCGTGCTTGGTTGGACTAGGAAGACTGAGACCATGCGGAGCCCTGACATCTGGCTCCCTGGATGGTTGGCTGGGAGTGTCAGTTCTTCAACAGAAATTCAGACAGCCTCTAGAACTGCCATAAAATCTTCATAAATTCTTGGCTATAAATTCTTCTCATTAGGACTTGATTTATGCGCTACTGGCATTCCAAAGATGTCTTCCATCGCCTTTGGTAGAGGGCACTCTGTAACTGTTTTTCAATCTGAGCTGAAAAGCTGCGTGTATCTCCTCTTCTAGTAATTGAAGGTTTCTGAAGGTTTCAGCATACACTCCAAGCAAGTTCCCACTTTGCCACATATTTTCTCTGTAGCATCAAGAGTTTCCACACAAAGGAAAGGTCTTTTTAGTTTCAAGGGGAAACTGTTTAGAAATTGGTATTTTTTTATACATCTAGTGTCCCTAATTTGTAAAGGGGTTGTCAATCTACAGTTATATTATGTAACACTTATGTTCATATTTCCAACTACATGTACATACAAGTTAAAAATGTTAATGGCTAGGGGCCGGATAGCACAGCAAATAGGGCATTTGCCTTGCACACAGCCCACCCAGGTTCAATCCGTGGCATCCCATATGGTCTCCCAAACATTGCCAGGAGTAATTCCTGAGTGCATAGCCAGGAGTAACCCAAAAACCAAAAAAAAAAAGTTAAGCATTGCCAGTGTGACCCAAAAACCAAAAAAAAAAGTTAATGGCTAGACATTGTTAATGACGTAGCATGTACATTTTGATCATACATGGAAAATTCCCTGTCCCAACTTCTTGGTTTTTTTCCCTCCATTGATTTATTTTTATTTAAAGTATTTTATTATACCACCGTGAGATATACAAATAAAAAGATATACAATTAAAAAAGTTCATATTTGGGTTTTGGTCATACAGTGTTCCAGCACCCATCCCGCCACCAGTGCCCATCTCCCACCACCAACGTCCCCGGTTCCCTCCCCCTTCCCCAGCCCACCTCCATGGCAGGTTCTTTATTTCTTTCCCTTTCTCTCTCTTTCTCTTTTCCTTCCCTTCCAGACTATGGATTACAGAACATACATTAAAGGGTTGTCATGTGTATCCTTTTGCCTCTATTTAATGCTCAGTTCTAGGTTGGTATTAGTACCCTCGACAATTGTTAGCACCCTGTTCCATTTTCTGTCTTGCCTAGCCTCTGATTCCCACAAGTTTGTGATAATTTCCACCTTTGACAAGACCTCCTGATATATGTTTCACTTGACCTTGGATATTGGTACCAACTTCTTGTTTTGAAAATTTTCTAATCTGGAGGACAGTTGTGAGAATAGTGTAAAAGTCCTTTACTCTTTACATGTAATAGTTTAAAAAAGCAATACTAATTGTAATAGTTTGCTGATGTGGTTGGTTTTTTGTAGTAGACATTGCACTGCTTTATCCTTCAATAACGACCAGATATCTTTTTAGGACAAGAGCTTTCTTCGATGTGCTATTTATGATTAATTTAAGTACTGGGCTTTACAATATTGTCATTTGTACTTTTTATGGATATTTAGTTTCAACACTACATCTGCCATCAGAGAACCTGTTTCCATCTACTAATTGTCCATGGACCCATCCCATTTCCCTCCAACCTATTATAAGCTTAGTTCTGTACACAAAATCTTCAGTTTGAATGACTTTGACCATTTTTTCTCTTATTATGTTTATTGTATACCTTTGTATTCTTCAGAGATTCCAATGATTCTTGTATTGTTCCTTTTTGAATTCATCCCATAGTTCTGTGGTATGCTATTTATTTATTTTCAAACTGTTTTCCACCATCTATTGTTCTATAGAAATTTTCTTATCTCTTTTTTTTTTTCCTGCTTTTTGGGTCACACCCAGCAACGCTCAGGGGGTTACTCCTGGCTTTTTCACTCAGGAATTAATCCTGATAGAGGATTAATCTTGGCTCAGGGGACTATATGGGATGCCGGGATCGAACCCGGAAGGCCACGTGCAAGGCAAATGCCCTATCCGCTGTGCTATCACTCTGGCCCCTTTATCTCATTTGACTTTCCTTGGTCTTTTTCTAAGCTGATGTTTGTTACTATGCTTTGAAAAGCTTCTATTGAGTTTTTAAAATTTTTTAATTATTATTTTTATTAATTTATTAATTTTTATTTTGTTTGCTTTTTGGGTCACAACCAGCAAATGCTCAGGGGTCACTACCGGCTCTGCATGCAGGAATTACTCCTGGCAGTGCTTGGGGGACCAGAAGGGATGCTGGGGATTGAACCTGGGTCAACCACGTTCTAGGCAAACGCCCTACCCTCTGGACTATCTCTCTGGTCCTATTGAGTTTTTTTTTTAATAATCACCTACCATAGTCTTAATTTCTTCTCATAGTTTTCTCAGTTCAGCACTTATACTTTCCTTTTTCTTGTGCACTTTTTCCTTTTAAAATTTTTTAACTTTATTTAAACACCATGATTTACAAAGTTGTTCACAGTACAGTTGTTTCAGGTACTCAATATTCCAACACCAGTTCCACCACCAATATGCCCTTACCAACACCAGGGACCCTAATTTCCCACCTACCCATAAACCTGCTACCCCATTCCTGTTCCTTTAGTAAGCACTAATTATATTGTTTATTACAACATATATCTTGTAATGGTATTACTAAAGTCATGATCATTTTCCTGAGCTGCTACATGCAAATTGGACAATCCATATTATTGCTTTCACTTATTGAACTTATAAATCTTAGTGAGCTTCTACTCAAATTTTTAACAAGGTTGTTCAAATAATTTCTTACAAATATTCAGTATTCAACCCAATCCCACTGCCATTGCAACTTCCCACCACTATTATTTCTAATTTCCCCAGCTATTGCTCAAGCTTTCCCCTAAGCACCCTCAGTAATTTATTTTATATTGCTTGTTGTAGCTTGTTGGAGGACAGGTTTAGCTATTCTGGGAGTTTTGTTGTTTTGCCCACTCCCAGCTTAATCTACTTAAGTCAAGGTTCATTCTAATGAGACTTCTCTTCTATGTAAACACTGCTAGAGGGTGTGGCAGTTACAGAAGTCACCTTGATCGAATAACTTCTGACTTATACATCTACTAAGACTTCTATGTTTTCTAGATTTGGCACAGCTCCTCATTATACCCACTGCACCCATCATGGGACAGTTAGAATTTACCAGGAGACTACCACCCTGGCTACGCCGAGACTATAGGAAGACTATAGGAAGGATCATACTAGTTTTCTCTAAGCAGGCGAGTGTGACCCTTTCAGTACACGAGAACAAGATACTCAGAATCACCCTGGTGCAGATAATAAGAAGGACCTTGTGTGTACCATCTAGATTACATGAAGCTCATGAAGTTAAGATGTATTACTTTATATCAGCCCTCTCTCTCTCCAGTGTTTTACATAAGAGATAATCTTGGTAGAAAGGATTAGACCTTGGCATAACCTTTGTTTATACCTGCAATAGGGTGTGGCACTACACTCTGTTTAGAGTTCTTTGTTGACATGACCCTCCCGATTGGATTACTTTGGTGTATATAAGGGGGCCGACTTGAGGCCCATTCACTTTTGCCTTTTGGGTCTTTTAGCTTTCGGCTTTTGGCTCCCTCAGCTTTGCAGCTTTTGGCTTTTGGCATTTTGCTCTTTGGCCTTTTGCTCCTTCTGGGTAGGACTCAGCTCGGGTGAGATCCTCTCTCTTTGGTGGGAGACTTAGACTCTTTTGTATGGTCTAAGTTCAGACCAGAGCTAAAGTTTGTTCATTATATTGGAGTGCTGTGGAAGAGCTTTTGTACTATTAAAAGCCTTTTTGGAACTGCACGGACTCGTAAGCTTTCATCTGTTCTCCTGGTGTCCTCAGAGGTAGAAGAGAGCTTCTGTCCCGACACTGTCGGAGACCCCAGCGGCAATTCCCTGACAGTAGCTAATTTTCTAAAAGGGATCAAGAAATTTTTCTAGAAAACAGTGACAATTGTTCAGTCTCACCATGGAGCCGTCGAGCTATTAAGACCTTGTATAAGAAATTACTGATATGTTATAGGATAAGCTATGGGACTATAATTTGTTGTTGGTTTCCTTATACCTATTAAATACAGTATAAGTGCTACTTGGCATAGCATTATACTAGTATTTGAGATGTCACGCGGCTGTGCATTCCAGGAATTCTAAAGGTTGTAATTGGGTGATAAAGTTGGAGTTAAATTTATAACTAGGTGGTGCTTTTGGGGCATGGACTCAACTGTCAGGCCTTCTGGAAGTACAGGGATATGAGGGGAGGTAGCCTATCCCTGACTCCATGAAAGTCTGAAGATTTTAGTCGCAAAACCCACATTCCTGAGTTTTTCAGTGGATTAATTTCTGGGTAGAGCTTGTCTGCTTGTCTGATTAGTGGAGTCCAGCCTTGAACATGGTGGTGGTTGTGTAGTGTGGAGGTTTTCAGCTGCTGGGGCTCTGTTGGGATGGGCCATACCCAGATCCCTCCCACCTCCTGTGTGCTTCAGGTAGTCAGCCTGGCACGGGAACTGGAAGCATATCTCACTCATTCTTTCTTGTGCTTTGTTGACTACCTGTGCCATTATTTCTTTGAACACACTGAGCATCCTCACAATGCTGTCTCTAAAGTTGTTGAGAATTTGCTGAGCTGTTGGTGCTGGTTGAGCCTATTGTGTTATTTATTTGCTCATTGAGCTTGATGGGCTTCTACACATCCCAATTGGGTTTGCTGTGCTCCTGCTGTGCTCATAGGATGTGGAAGTGAGCTGTGGAACTGAACTAGTTGAAATGGTAGAGATTGGGAGTCTGCTATAGTTTCATCACCACACACAAATCAACATTGAGACAGTGCTCTAATATCTTGGTATCTAATGTGTAGTCCATATTTAAATAGGAGTTGAGAGAACGTGGATTCTATAAATGATCTTTAAGGTCATATCCTGTACTACACTCAACAAGATGTCATTGCCTTGTCTTTAGTGCTTACTCAATGACAATTTCTTTTTTATTTATTTATTTATTTATTTTTCAATGACAATCATTTCATTGGCTTAAAGTTCATCCAGCATCTCTTTCCTGACTACTGTGGTATTTTATCTCCTGCAAATTCCTTAAGCTTGTAGTTGTTGTTTTGATTACAAGTCTCATTATATCTATTGTTTTTCCAAGGGATTTATTATCTCCTGTATGGAACCAGTTCAAAAGGTCTGAATTTGTATAAGAAGTCTGCCATTTGTTGGGGAGGTGCTGGGGTTCCTAACAATACCAGGAAGCGAGTTCCCTTCTACCTCGAAGCCAGTGGGGAATGGGTGAAAACTCAGGAATCCGGTGCAGTTTAAAAAATGCTTTATTATCACAGGTTCTGATACACAACCAAAGAACAGGAAAAACCCCTGGATTTCGGGTTCCCGGCTGGGCCCTGGTCATGTGTAGGACATGATGGCTGCCACCACGAATTGAAGCCCAACAGAGAATGGAGAGACAGAAAGCCAAGGGAAGCCAAAATGGCAAAAAGGGCTTCTCCTTTCTCCCAGCTTAGGGAGTTACTCCTGGCACTGCCCTCAGGATTACTCCTGGCAGTGCTTGGGGGACCATATGGGATGCTGGGGATCGAACCCGGGTCAGCTTCGTGGCAAGACAAATGTCCTACCCATCTCCCAGCTTATTTTATATATAGAAATCTGCTGGGCTATCTGGAGATGAATGCAGGCAAACAACTCTATTGAAATGCAGCACTTCAGGTGGGCCTTTTGGCTTTAAAAGTGCCACTTGATCACTTGATCACTTGACATCCCTTTATTCATAGATTTGCTTGAGCAGCCAGTAATATTTCCATTTGACCCTATCACGTGCCAGTGTAGCCCAATGGCATCTGGTTGCTTCAGGAATACCAAGAGCCTCAAACCGTTCATTCAGGGTCTTGACGAAGAAATTTGACCATCTTGTAGGTGGGCGGTCACATGATATTTTGACATCCCATGGGATCCAGTTGGTATCGGCTCTAGTACAGCAGTCGTCTCCAAATCGCATTACATGTCCTGACCATCTGATTTTCTATGTCTTGGGAAACGAGACAGCATCCCTGACTCTGGAACAGTGACAGAGGTCAGAACTCTGGCCTCCGGAACAAGTGCCACAGCTGGTTCAAAACCTCCCTAGCTGAGCTGGGAAGGGGCTGCAAGCTAAGTGTAGCTGGAGCTTAAAGCAGGGGCGTGTCACCCAACAGCCATTAACTCCCTTTCTCTCTATGGAAAGGAATTATGTTTTTTAAGAATTTGTGGCTTCTCCACCCACATGGAGCAGAAAATGGAGCCATGGAAGGACAGTAAATGGCTCGACTCCTGGCTGAGTTCAACATAATTCCTAGGGCCAGCAGACACGTGGGGGAGGAAACTGTGCCAGCCAGATTTGGAGTGGGGATTGGGGCCCTTTCCCACCATCCCTTCCTTCTTCATGCCCCAGCCGGGGGCATGCATGATAAGCAGGAAGCCACCACAACCAACAAAGCAAGATAAGAGGCAGATCAGATCCACAGCTGCACTGGCGCAGCTTAGATAATGATCAAGTTTAGGATCAGGTCCTTCCCAAGATCTTGCATGTATATACACTGTAATGATGATCATTGTAGGTGTAACAAACTATACTGGTGACTGATGGGAAATGGGGAATGGTAATGTCAGGCTAGAACTCACCATTGAATGCACACATAGAGACTTACATAACTTGATCACTTGAATCCTGTTATTCATCGATTTGCTCGAGCGGGCACCAGTAACATTTCCATTGGACCCTATCAAGTGCCAATGTAGCCCAATGGCATCTGGTTGATTCAGGAATATGAAGAGCCTCAAACCGTTCCTTCAGGGTCTTGACAAGGAAGTCTGACCATCGTGTAGGTGGGCGGCCACGTGATCTTTTGACATCCCGTGGGATCCAGTCGGTAACGGCTTTAGTCCAGCGGTTGTCTCCAAATTGCATTACATGTCCAGCCCATCTGATTTTCTATGCCTTGGCAAACGAGACAGCGTCCCTGATTCTGGAATAGCGACGGAGGTCGGAACTCCGATTCCTTCTCTCACTTGAGTGAGGTGTGATATTCAAGTATAGCTCTTTCGATTCCTCTCTGGGGAGACCTGAATAGCATTCTCATTCTGTTTTTGTAGGGCCTGGGTCTCTGAGGCGTATGTTAATGCAGGGAAAACGGTGGAGTCAAAGAGATGTGCCTGGAGCCGGAGGTTCTTTGTCCTTTTAACTATTTCTTTGATGCCTTTGAAGGCATTCCATGCCGCTCTCTTCCTCCTGCGCAGCTCAGGTTTTAGGTCGTTCATCATGTTGATTTTTCGACCTAGGTACACATAACTGCTGCATTCAGAGATGTCTGTTCCATTGAGAGTGAATGGGGCCTCTGGAACTAGTTCATTTTTCATAAACATAGTTTTCTTTAGACTCAGTTGTAGACCTATCTTTCCACATTCTCGGTTGAAGTCAGCCAGCATTTGTGCCGCTTGGCTAATGTTTGGTGTTATTAGAACAATGTCATCAGCTAAGCGGAGGTGGTGTAGTTGCCGAACATCTATCTTCACTCCCATTCCTTCCCATTCTAATTGTCGCATGATGTTCTCGAGGGTGGCGCTGAAGAGTTTTGGTGAAATGGTATCACCCTGTCGAACCCCTCTTTTGACATCAATGATCACTTCCTTGTAGAATGGTGAGATCCTGGTGGTGAATCCGTAATACAGCTCACGAAGGATCTTGATGTATTGGGTTTGAACACTCTGTTTGACTAGGGCTTTGATGACCACTTCAGTCTCCACAGAATCAAAGGCTTTCTTTAAATCAATGAATGTGAGACAGAGTGGCATCTTGTATTCCCTGCAAACCTCAATGAGCTTGGTTACCGTGTGGATATGGTCGATTGTACTGAATCCTTTCTGGAAGCCAGCTTGCTCGCATGGTTGTCCTTCATCTAGTGTTCTGTCAATCCTGTTCAGGATGACTCATGTAAACAGCTTGTAGATGACGAACAACAGGCAGATGGGGCGATAGTTGCCGATGTCATGAATATTGCCCTTCTTGAACAGTAGAACTGTCCTGCTGATTTTCCATTGGGAGGGTACCTTGCATTCGGACAGGTAGCATGTGAAGAGCCGAGCTAGTGTATTGATGAGTATTGACAGCAGATTCTTCAGGTGTTCGGGTCTGACTTTGTCTGGGCCTGGTGCTGTTCCTTTTTTACCGACAAAATGGCATGTCGGATTTCAGAAGGGAGAACGTTGGGAATGACATATCCATCCTGTGGAATTTGGTATGTGGGCAGGTGGGCGCAGCTATCAAAGAGATCTGAGTAGAAGCCATGGACAATCTTCTCCATTGCCTTTCTGGATGATGTGTTAGATCCATCAGGGCATCAGAGGGCAGTCATCTTGGTCTTATAGTTGGTGAAGGACAGGCGGGTGGTGCGAATGCTTTTCCCGACTTCTGCTAAATCTTCCAGTATTTCTGCTCTTCTGTCTTTGAGGTCTGCTTTTATCGCTTCTCTGCACTGCTTTGCAAGTTTGGACGTTAGCATTTGGTCGCCTGAGACTCGCGCCTTGCCACGTTGGCGAATGAGCTCGAGACTTACATGATAAATCATAAATATTCATATGGCAAGCCACGATGTGTAGAGAGAGAGAGAGAGAGAGAGAGAGAGAGAGAGAGAGAGAGAGAGAGAGAGAAAAGGTGCCTGCTATAGAGGCAGGCTGGGGGGTGGGTTTGGAGGGAGTGTGGGGACACTGGTTATGGGAATGAGGCACTGGTAGAGGGATGGGTGCTGGAACACTGTATGACGGAGACCCAATTATGAACATCTTTGTAGTTGTATATCTCATGATAAAAATTACAAAAAAAGAACCTGTGTTACAACCAGTGCTGGCATGCGTGTGGGGAGAAGGGGACTTTCTCCATTGTTGTGGAATGATAAATGGTCCAGTCCTTTGGGAAAACAATATGGGCATTCCTCAAAAAACTAGAAATTAAGCTTTCATTTGACCCAGCACTACGTCTTCTGGGAATATACCCGGGGGCGTGCTACCTGCACGGCAGAGCCTGGCAAGCTACCTGTGTTGTATTTGATATGCCAAATACCAGTAACAATTATAGACCTCATTCCGGAATGGATTGAGGCTCTTTATGTTCCTGGAGCAAGCAGATGCCCTTGGGCTCTACTAGCATGAGACAGGTCATATGGAGATGTTACTGGGGCCCGCTCGAGCAAATCGATGATGAACGGGGAAGACAGTGATACAGTGATACAGTGATACAGGTAAATAGAAGTTTCCAGCTTAAGTATTTGATTCAAGCTTCTTCAATTTAGTGAGTTCACTCTAGGGCAGAAAAAAATTACCTTCCTTTTATTTCTCATAGTTCTTGACTGTGACAGCCCCTGTATTAAGGAACAATTTAATAGGAGAACAAATGGTTTTGTATATAAGGAA
>JAJIBD010005762.1:0-17933 GCA_021461705.1 Cryptotis parvus
TCATTTAGGTTCTCTCTTTCCCTGTCCTTACAAGTCTTGCCAATGGTTTGTCAATCATATTTATTTTTTCAAAAAAACAGCCCTTGGTTTCCTTGGTTTCATTAATCTTTTGGATTTTTTTTTTTTTTTTTTGTTTCCAACTCATTGATTTCCTCTCTAAGTTTTATTATCTCCTTTTTTCTGCCTGGGTTGGGCTCCTTTTCGTTGGCCTTTTCTCTAATGTCTTTAGCTCTGTAGTCAGGTTATTTATGTGGGCCCTTTCTTGTTTCCTGATGAATGCTTGCAGAACTATAAACTTCCCTCTTAACACGGCTTTTGCTGTGTCCCACAAGTTCTTATAGTTGGTGTCTTCATTTTCATTTGTTTCCAGAAATCTTTGGATTTCCTGTTTGATTTCCTCTATGACCTATTTGTTGTTCAGGAGTGAGCTGTTCAGTTTCCAGGTGTTTGGTTTGACTCCCTGTTTCTGTGTACGGTTTACTTCATTTTCAGTGCATCATGGTCTGAAAAGATAGCTGACACATTTTCTATCTTTTTTTAATTTTATTGAGGTATGCTTTGTGGCTCAGCATGTGGTCTATCTTGGAGAATGTTACATGTGCACTAGAGAAAAATGTGTATTCAGCTTTTTGGCATGAAAAGCCCTGTATATATCCACTAGCTCTCTTTCTTCCATTTCTTCCTTCAGGGTCCAATATTTCCTTGGTGAGTTTCAGTCTTGTTGATCTATCCTTCGTTGATAGAGCAGTGTTGAAGTCTCCAACTATTATTGTGTTACTGTTAATGTCTTCTTTGAGGTCTCTTAGCAGTTGTTTTATGTATTTTGCTGACCCCTCGTTGGGTGCATATATGTTTAGTAGTGCAATTTCTTCCTGGTGTACATACCCCTTAATTAATAAGAAATGGCCTTTGTTGTCCCTTCTAACCTTTTTCAGCCTGAAGTCCATATCATCTGATACTAATATGGTCACACCAGCCTTTTTGTAGGAGTTGTTTGCATGGAGAATGGTCTTCCAACCTTTAGCTTTGAGTCTGTGTTTGTTCTGATTGGGAAACCAAAAATACGCAGCAGAAACACCATCCCTACTTTTATGTTCATAGCAGCATTATTCACAATAGCCAGAATCTGGAAGCAACCAGAGTGCCCGAAAATCGATGATTGGGTAAAGAAGCTTTGGTACATCTACACAATGGAATACTATGCAGCTGTTAGGAAAAATGAAGTTATAAAATTTGCCTATAAATGGATGGACATGGAGAAGATTATGTTGAACGAAATTAGCCAGAAGGAGAGAGACAGATACAGAATGACTGCATTTATTTGCATAACATAAACATATGTACATATTATGATACCAATATCCAAGGTCAAGTGAAACATATCTCAGGAGGTCTTTTCATAGGTGGAAATTATCACAAACATGTGGGAGTCAGAGGCTAGGTAAGACAGAAAATGGAACAGTGTGCTGACAATTGTCGAGGGTACTAATGCCAACCTAGAACTGAGCATTAAATAGAGGCAAAAAGATACACATGACAACCCTTTAATGTATGTTCTGTAATCCATAGTCTGGAAGGGAAGGAAAAGAGAAAGAGAGAGAAAGGGAAAGAAATAAAGAACCTGCCATGGAGGAGGGCTGGGGAGGGGAGGGAACCGGGGACGTTGGTGGTGGGAGATGGGCACTGGTGATGGTATGGGTGCTGGAACACTGTATGACCACAACCCAAATATGAACTTTTTAATTGTATATCTTTGTATTGGTAAAAATAAAAAAAAATTTAAAAAAAGAAATCTTAGTTCAAAGTTGTCTATAGACACCCAAGTTCTGGTAAGAAGGAAGTAACTGCAGGTATAGGGGTACTGAACAGTGTCTAATATCAGTTTATTATTTTTAAGTTATGTATCATATAAATATTTTCCATCCAAATAAACTTTTTTGGTAATAAGATTTTTATGAAAATTACTTTTTTTAAATAATTGAGCTATCCTAAATTACAATAAAGTTTTAGAATTGGATAAAGAGAAAATATGTAAAGGAATAAGGTCATATCACAAGAAAAATCATGCCTGATATTTATTGTTTTTTAAAACTTTGCTTATCTGCTAGTACTTGAAAATTGCATAGAAATTTTTTCTAGCCACATGAATCAATGTAATAAAAGAGACTGCTGTAATAATTCTGATGTCAGAGAATAAGATAAACCTACCTCGAAGGCCTCTTTCATTTTATGCTAAAAAATGTAAAATGTATACAGTTTGACCCAAATTATATTTGAATCTGTGAAATAGTAAAGTGTCTTATAATAGAGTTTTACTGTAATTTCTCTGTCAGGTTATCAATCTTATTTTTTCTCACTAAATAGAAGTTTACCCTGTTGCACTCAGTTATTGAGAATTGTGAAAGACCAGGTGTACAATAGCTAAGGTGACAATGACCCCGGGTAGACTGGAACACTGAATGGTTCAAGAAAGACTCCTCCGGAATGTACACTGGGTAGTGCAAGCAAAGAAGAAATGATGGGCTAAACGGTGTTTATAGAAAGAGGAAAAGGTCAATAGGACAAAGCATCTTCTTGAAAATGGCAGCTGTAAAAAAGAAGTTTTGAACATAAAAATGAATTTAAGGTACTTTTGTTCAATTTTTCACTAGTTGCTAGAATAAAGTCATAAGCTTTGGAGAAAAAGGAAGACAACCTCGAGGAAGTATTTATAGATTTAGAAATAGAATAAGGCTAAGTTTCCTTGGAGACAGTTCTTTCAGGCCAAATCTGACTTTGTCTTAAGTAATTTGTATATTAGGAGGATTTATATGAATATTGTCTGCTTTTTTCCTAAATCACCCAAATAGATTAGCAACTCACAAATTTCAATTGAAACAGGACTTTTGAGACTAATTACTACCTACCTCAATATTTTAGATGTGCATCCACTTAAATATATATTTCATGAACATATTTAGGTGAAAATGTCACTTATAGCTTAAGTAAGAAAAGTAGTTAAAATATAATTTAACCTACACTTTGGGGAGATTTGGAGTGTTTATCTTTAAAATGTGCAGCCACTCAGACTTAGAATTGTTAAAATATTGTAAAAATGATTTCTAATTCCTTCCTTATAGTAATATGTAAAAGCAAGATAATTTGTATATCTAAAACAGATTATTCTTATAATACTATAAATTTGCACTCTTGCTAAACAGTTTCATTGTCATTCATATTTTCAAGTGTACTTTAAAAAATTCATAGTACTGTATTTAAATCAGTCATGATATTTTTATTTGATAAAATACTATTAAATATTCAAGCTTATATTAATTTGTGAAGTAATATGTGTATGACTGAACCGTTGTTGCAGACAGCATTCCAAATTTACATTATATCAGACCCTAAAATAATTTAATAAAATTGATTTGAATATGGATTCATAAATGTATATGAACAAGATTAGTTTCATGTGTTTTTAATAGCATAGATTTGAATGCCTACTGATGATTTATTTCTTATAGTGAGGACATACTCAGAATTTATGTTCTAACAAACTCAGCACCTTCTAATGGAGGGAAGGGGGTTTCAAAATAACTTGTCAATGTAATTAAATCAACATAGATAATATTCACTTGTATTCAGCAATATACTCTCCTCCTCTATGAATATCTTCTAAACCTCTAAGTCAAGTATCTAGATACTCTATTTTCTAGTCTCATTTCAAAAAAGAAGTTCCAGTTGAGATTCTGCCAAGAGAGGTACTTGTGCAGGATTCGAGAGAGCATTGGGAGCTAGAATTTATTTTTATTTCACTTTGTCCTGTTTTGTTGCATGCCAGTGGGAAGGCACAGTGACTTTGGCTGACAGCAGGTTATTCTCTGCCTCTCAGATATCCTCCTCTGAATCAGTTAATTACTTCAAGAAGCTGACATTAGCAGGGCTGACTTCCCTGAATTTCTAAAACTGAAGCTACTCTCAAATCAGAACTTTACTTTTACATGTGTTTTCCCCAATCTAAGAAAGATGTTGAAAGCAACTAATTAAACTTATGCCTGAAAAATTTTGGCATGATTTTTAAAATGGAACTTGTGAATAAATTGAGGAATAACTATATGCCTAAATCCTAGTAATTCTTTTTTATTAAATATTGTATTATACCACCGTGAGATAGACAATTACAACATTGTACATGTTTGGAGGTTTTGGTCATATAGTGTTCCAGCAACCCGCCCTCCACCAGTGCCCATTTCCCACAACCAATGTCCCCAATTCCTCTCCCCCTCCCATAGCCTGCCTAAATGGCAGGTTCTTTATCTCTTTTCTCTCTTCCTCTCTCTCTCTTTCCCTTCTCTTACACATTGTGGATTGTACTACATACACTTAGAAGCCATCATGTGCATTTTTTTGCCTGTATTTAATACTCAGTTCTATGTTGGTATCAGCCCTTTTGACATTTATTCACACATGTTCCCTTCTCTATCTTACCTAACCTCTGACTCCCACAGGTTTCTGGTAATTTCCACTTTTGGTAAGATCACCTGATATATTTATGTCATGCAAATAAATGCAGTCATTCTTGTCTCTCTCTTTACTTCTGACTAATTTCACTCAACATGATCCTTTCCATGTCCATCCATTTATAATAAATTTCTTAACTTCATTTTTCCTAACAGCTGCATAGTATTCCATTGTGTAGATGTACAACGGTTTCCTTATCCAGTTATCAGTTCTGGGGCATACTGGTTGTTTCCAGGTTCTGGCTATTGTGAATAGTGGAGCTATGAGAATAAAAGTGCGGATTGTGTTTCCGCTTGTGTGTTTTGGCTTCCCAGGGTATATTCCCAGGAGTGGTAGGAGTGGTATGGCTTGGTCAAAAGGGAGCTCAATTTCTAGTCTTTGGAGGAATGTCCATATTGTTTTCCAGAAACTTGTACAAGTCGACATTCCCACCAACAATGTATGAGAGTCCCCTTTTCCCCACATCCACGCCACCTCTTGTTGCTTTTACCCTTTTGGATATGGGCCAGTCTCTGTGGTGTGAGGCGATACCTCATTGTTGCTTTGATTTGCATCTCTCTGATGATTAGTGATGATGAGCATTTTTTCATACGCCTTTTGGCCATTCGAATTTCTTCCTTGTCAAAGTTTCTGTTCATCTTTTCTCCCCATTTTTAATGGAGTTGGCTGTTTTCTTCTTATATAGCTGTACCTGTGCCTGATATATCCTGGATATTAACCCCTTATCAGATGGGTATTGGGTGAATATTCTTTCCCATTCTGTGAACTATCTTTCTATCTTGTTCACTGTTTCTTACGAGGTGCAGAAGCTCTTTAATTTCATGTAGTCCCATATGTTTATATTTTCTTCTAGTTGCTTTGTTAATGGTGATTCACCTTTGAAGATCTCTTTAGCTTCAATGTCATGGAGAGTTTTTCCTATATTTTCTTCAACGTACTTTATGGATTCAGGTCTGATCTTGAGATGTTTAATCCATTTTGATCTGATTTTTGTGCAAGGTGTTAGACACAGATCCAAATTCATTTTTTTACATGTAGCTGTCCAGTTTTCCCAGCACCATTTGTTGAAGAGGCTTTCCTTACTACAGTTTGGACTCTCTGCACCTTTATCAAAGATTAACTGATCATGTCTTTGAGGGTGGGTGTCAGGATACTCAACTATATTCCATAGTAGTTTTTGGGTCGAGAGTTTAGGGTTCTATAAGTATAATATCATGTCATCCGTAAATAATGATAGCTTGATTTCTTCCTTCCATATCTGGATGCCCTTAATGTCCTTTTCGTTTCTGATTGCTATGGCAAGTACTTCAAGTACTATATTGAATAAAAGAGGTGAGAGTGGGCATCCTTGTCGTGTTCCTGATCTTAAGGGGAAGGCTTTCAATTTTTCCCCATTGAGAATGATACTCGCTGTGGGCTTTTTGGTAGATGGCTTTGACTATCTTTAGGAAGCTTCCTTCAATTTCCATTTTCTGGAGGGTTTTAATCATGAATAGGTGCTGGATCTTGTCAAATGCTTTTTCTGCATCTATCGATAGGACCATATGGTTTTTATATTTTCTCTTATTGATATGATGTTGATTGATTTTCAATGTCTTATTGATATGATTTTGATTGATTTTCAATGTTGAACCATTCTTGCATTCCCGGGATGAATCCTACTTGGTCATGATATATGATCTTTTTGATGAGTGTTTGGATTCTTTTTGATAGTATTTTGTTGAAGATCCTAGCATCTGTGTTCATCAAGGAGATTGGTCTGTGGTTTTCCTTCTTTGTATTGTCTCTCCCCCTGCTTTGGGTATCAGGGTGATATGTGCCTCGTAGAAGCTGTTTGGGAGTGTTTCTGTTTCTTCTATTTCCTGGAAGAGCTTGAACAGGACAGGCAGTAGGTCCTCCTTAAAGGTTTGGTAGAATTCGCTAGTGAACCCATCTGGACCTGGGCTTTTGTGTTTGGGCAGACTTTTAATTACTGTTTCAATTTTCTCAATGGCTATAGGCTTATTTAGGTATTGGAGGCCTTCTTGTTTCAATCGTGGGAGGCTATAGGACTTCAGGAATTTATCCAATTCTTCTACGTTCTCATGTTTTGTGGCATACAGGTTCTCAAAGTAATCTCTGATAATCCTTTGGATTTCTGTTTTTTCTGTTGCGATGTCACCATTTTCATTTCTGATTCTGTTTATTTGGGTTCTCTCTTTCCCTGTCCTTACAAGTCTTGCCAGTGGCTTGTCGATCTTGTTTAATTTTTCAAAGAACCAGCTCTTGGTTTCATTAATCTTTGGGATTGTTTTTTTGGTTTCCAGCTCATTGATTTCCTCCCTAAGTTTTATTATTTCCTTCCTTCTGCCTGGGTTGGGCTTCTTTTGTTGGTCTTTTTCTAATATTTTCAGCTGTGAGGTCAGGTTATTTATGTGGGCCCTTTCTTCTTTCCTTATGAATGTTTGCAGAGCTATGAACTTTCCTCTTAACACAGCTTTTGCTGTGTCCCACAAGTTCTGATAGTTGGTGTCTTCATTGTCATTTGTTTCTAGGAATCTTTGGTAAATCCCTAGTAATTATAATCACTGCTTGATGCATATAAGACACCTCCATGGTGTGCCCAGGCCTTATTTATGGGCTTTCCCTAGAGGGTCTATAACAGTACTAAATTCAAAGAGTATCAATCCAGGCTCAGTTTTTAGAATTATACTCTCAGGCATAGAAAATATTAATTTTCACTTTAAAATTTGCTCCAGTCTCAGGTCAAAAGTAGAACAAGAAGGAAGGGAGGTGGAGAGAGAGAGACATAGAAAGAGAAAGAGTGTGGGAAAGAAAAAACAGAGACAGAGACAGAGACAGAGACAGAGATAGAGAGAGACAGAGAGAGAAGAGGTAGAGATGGAGGGGTGGGAATCTGGGAGCATTGGTGGTGGGAAGTATGCACTGGTGGAGGACGGGTGCTGCAACATTGTATGATGGAAATAAAATCATGAACAGCTTTGTAAATATGTATCCCAAGGTGTGATAATAAAAATCTATGTTAACAGGTATTCTCACTTAGATAAAAGATATATATTAATGAGAGAATTCTACAAATAATAGAGGAAATAAAACGTAATCAGGAGATTACTTCTCCTGCAACATAGTAGAAAATTAGAGAGACAGATTCAGGGCCAACAAAGCAGATAAGGACATCCCGTGATTCAGACACTGGGT
This sequence comes from Cryptotis parvus, assembly GCA_021461705.1. Classification (NCBI taxonomy): domain Eukaryota; kingdom Metazoa; phylum Chordata; class Mammalia; order Eulipotyphla; family Soricidae; genus Cryptotis; species Cryptotis parvus. The sequence goes on from JAJIBD010005762.1 coordinate 7,702, forward strand.
TCAAAATGCAACAACACAACAGTGATCAAAGGATTCCTTGAGTAGTCCCACAGTGGAAGCGCCATCAGTAAGCATCAAGATGCTCTGGGGCAGCTTCCATGGGAAGATCCACCAAAGACTGAAAAGAACAGGAATGGGCCCAGATGGGAAAAGAGCAACATGAACAGGAGTGTGGTCAGAGGACAGAAAGAGTGGAGCGTTAATGCACACACAGCCTGTGAATCACCTCTAGCAGGTTCTGAAAGGGAGGCTGGACTAAAATCTGGGTTGGGTGGATGGTGATGCCATACCAGCAGCTGCAGAGGTTTACAGCTGCAGCCCAAACAGGGAAGGGTCAAGTTGAGATGTAGGGCAAAAAGTCACCACTGATGCCAGGTGAACACAAAGATCATTCTTTCACCAAGTGTGTCTAACTCATGTGTCCATGCAGTCTCAATAATTGATAATAGTTATGAAGGGCTTTATCTGATGTGTTGCTTAATCAAAATCAAGGACCAAGGCATTAGGGTGAGGGTTAAGCACTGGAAATTGTGAACTCGTATCAAAGTAAGTTGTTTAGTTTCCAATTGTTTGGAGTTTTCCCTAGCTAACTATTTGTGCTTAATTTTTTTCTTTTGAATATTTGTGTCCTGAAAGATATTTCATTTGATTTATTCTCTTCATTTTATGGAGATCTATTTCATGGGCAATCTTGTGATCCCATTTGTAGAATACCCCAAATACAATGAAGAAGAATATGAACTTTGGGGAACAGAGAATGCTCTAGACATCCAGTAAGCCTTTGTCTTCTGTTTCTTTCTCCAAGACCAGTGTTTAGTTATTGAGTTTTTGCCTAGTTGATCCATATACTGACTTGTATGGCTGTTAAAATTCCTATTACTATTTGGCTGAAATCCTTTCTCTGTCAACAATATTTCATATACTTTGATGGATCTTCCTTTCAACATATATATATATATCACTATGTATCATATATACCAAATTTATATATAATCATATAATGTATTATATAGGGTTGAGTGTCAAATCCCATGGATTTTAATGCCTAATCATTTATTGCATTTCTATGTGAAGCAATGAGGTTGAAGAAGTAAAACAAAGGTAACAATTAAATTCCCAATTGTGCACCACAACAGCAAATACCTGAGAATTAACATATGAAGAAGGAAAAATTATACAAAGAAAACTGTAAATTACTGCTAAAAGAGAAAATTTCTTGTCACTTGATAAGGAAATGAAATATAGTTTTATTTCATTCATAACAATATTCATATAGGAAGAATTAACTCTCATAAAAATGGCATTTCTACCCAATGCACTTTAGAGATTCAATGTAATTCCCCCATCACCACAATAGAACTTTTTTAGGAGGTGGATTAAATACTGATAACATTTACAAGTAATAACAAAATTTTTCCAGTAGCCAAACACATTCTGAGGGGGAAAAAGATAGGAGGTTTCTTTCACACTAGAAATATCATACAATTAAACTTTGGTTGTAAATACTGTGGCATTAGAATAAAGACAAAGTCTCAGACCAATTGTGATAGAATAAAAACACAGAGACAAAGCCCACCTATATTGTCAGATGATCTTCAACAAATGAACTCCTTGTGAATTGGAGTAAGGAACCCTTTTAAATTTGGTGTCAGTAAATTCAACAATTACAAGCATAATAATGTATCTTGAATCTATATCACAATATACATAAAAGTAAACTCAAAGTGGATTAAAGATATTGATATTAGACCTGAGTCCATCAAATAGATAAGAGAAAGAAACAGAATTATCATATCAACCTAGAATCGTCATCAATGATTCAAAACTTTTGGTAAAGGAAACAAAAAATATTGCAGCATCAAACCAATTTCTCTTGCTACAGAAGAAATAATATCTGGAGTAAATAGACACTAGCCTGAATGGAAGAAAATATACAATACCACACAGTCACAAAATTTAGCAATTGGGGTTGAAGTGATTATACAGCAGGTAGGGCTTTTGCCATCTATGTCACCAACCCGGCTTCTATCCCCAGCATCCTATATCACCCCCTGGAGACTGCCAGAAGTAATTTCTGAGTTCAGATGCAAGAGTAGCCCCTGAGCATCAACAGACCTGAACCAAAGCATCAGAAAAGGCAAAAAAACAAGCAAGAACAAAAATTTACAATACTAACCAAAAAAGCCCCACAAATAACCCCATAAAAAAGAGTAAAGGAAATGAACAGAGACATAAGGTAAAAGTGTTTTTCATTCCTTATCATAAGGAAAACGCAAATAAAATAATGAGAGTTGACTTTATATTGTGAGACTCATGCAGTAAATGCTGCTGGTGGGAAAAAAAACAGGTATAAAAATGTGGGGAGAAAAACTATGAGCTCTTATACACTATAAGAATCTGGTTCAGTCTCTATGGAAAATATTATGAATACTTCTCAAAATTAATATTTGATTTTCATAATAACAAGTTATTCCACTTCCTGGAGTCAGAGAAAGCTTTAACATTTGGAAACTAAACATTACAATCTTACATAATCATTAAGACAAAAGCAAATCAAAGAACAAATTAAGAGATTCTTTGAAATGAACAAATATGAAATCACAGTCTATTAGAACATTATAGGGCAGAAAAAATGTAGTAGAGAAGGACACATTCATAGAATTACAGGATTACTTGATCACTTCACTTGACATCCTGTTATTCATCGATTTGCTCGGCAGCGCCAGTAACATTTCCATTACCCAGCTCTCTCCATTGCATGTGGCCTTATACAGCCACACGATTTATCTCCAAATTACCATGAGTATTCTACCCACCCCTCTCAGAGAGCCCGGCAGCTACTGAGAGTATACGCGCTGGCAGACCCTGGCAGGCTATCTGAAGCGTATTCGATATGCCAAAATCAGTAATCACTTGTATCACGTGTCTTCCTGTTGTTCATCCATTTGCTCTAGAGGGCACCTATCGCAAAGCAAGTGTAGCCCCAGGCCATATGCTTGCTTTCAGGAACATGAAAAGCCTCAAACTATTCCTTCAGGTCATGGGAATTTAGTACATAATTGTTACTGGTTTTGGCATATCAAACAAAACACAGGTAGCTTTCCAGGCTCTGCCGTGTAGGTGGTACACTCTCAGTAGAAGGCTCTCATCTCGAGTATTTACTAATGAAACTTAAAGGGGAAAGATCAGGTTTTCTCTTGGGTGGAGGTCTGAGGAACTGTGGAATCTGGATGCTGAAAATGACTGATCTCATGATGTGTGGGCTGCTCTGGTTTCTTATTAGACTTACTGGGATGATGGGTACCAGCTAGAACCTTCCTAGAACTGTATACAGTGTATAAATGTGACAGATCCTAGAAAGAAACTGATCCTAAAATCTAGTAATATCAGGGGCCGGAGCGATAGCCCAGTGGGTAGGGCGTTTGCCTTGCACGCGGCCGGCCTGTGCCGGCCTGTGCCGGCCTGGGGTTCGATCCCGGCATCCCATATGGTCCCCTGAGCACCGCCAGGAGTAATTCCTGAGTGCAGAGCCAGGAGTAACCCCTGAGCATTGCCGGGTGTGACCCAAAAAAGCAATAAATAAATAAATAAATAAAATAAAATAAAATAAAATCTAGTAATATCTTAGACTGTCACGTGGCCACAGAGTGGCCACGTGCCAACGAAGCTGTGGGTCTGGCGTGGGTCTCTCTTCCGGGGTAGCTGGCATGGAGGTGGAGGAAAGGGCAGAAAAGCCCAAATCTCTGCTCCATGTCAAGCCAGCGTGGCCCCCTACCCAGCACATCTGAACAAACCCTTGGAGCAATGTTGGACTCAGCGGCCGAGTCCCTTACCGGGAGGTCAGCTCAATGCAGCTGTTGGTCTTAAGTGGATGGGTTGAATCTCTTCCCAGAGAGTTCTGAGTTAAAACCAGTAACAACAATTTTCATTTCCAGACCCTGAAAGAATTACAGGATACCAAAGAAAATGAATCTTGGGATTGTTTTTGAAACATGTGCCTAAAATTTGATTATCAATAAGTTTGTAAATCACAGGTCTTTGATAAGAACAGAAATGAATTAAACGCAAATATTAATTAAGCAAACTTTTCACTGCTAAAACAAAAATGAATATTAAAATAAGGTAAATGTACTAATTGAGAAGCAATACAAAGATTGTCAAATTCATACAAAAGTAAGTGAAGAAAAAAAATAAATAAGAGTAGAATAATGGATATAGGATCCAATTAGATAGTAGAAATTGTCGAGGAAACCAATAGCCATTTTATTTGTGTGTGTGGAGGGGGATTGGTGATTAGGCACATCCAGCTGTGACAGAGCACACTCCAGGTTCTCTGCTTATGGTTCACTCCTGGCAGGTCTCGGCACCATATGTGGTTCTGGGTATAAAACCTAGGTTGACTTCAAGAAGGGAAGCACCATGCCCACCAAACCATCTCTGCAGCCCCTGAGGGTTGGTGTTTTGAAATAATAAAAAAGAATGACGAACCCTTACATAGACTAATGATGAAGAGAAAGAAGAAAATTCAAAAAAAAAGCAGATCAATGATAAATTAATATAGATACTCTGGAAAAAATGGTTTTAAGAATTTACTATTATTAGCCCATTGCCACAAAATTGGAGAACCTAGAAGAAACTGATGAATTTTTTAAAAAATCATGCAGGTTCTCAAGATTAAAATAGGAAGAACTGGAACATCTGAACAGGTTTATCTCAAATTAAAAGATTGAAATGGGAATAATAAATCTACCAAAGCACAAAGTCCTAGTTCCAGATTTATTGATTAATGATTTATACAAAACCTTCAAAGACTGCTACCTGTATTCCTCAAGCTTACTAAAGATACCTAAAAAAGATAAATTGTAACAACATTTTTTATTTATTTTATTATACCACCGTGAGATATACAAATAAAAAAGATATACAATTAAAAAAGTTCATGTTTGGGTTTTGTTCATACAGTGTTTCAGCACCCGTCCCTCCACCAGTGCCCATCTCCATACAAATAAAAAGATATACAATTAAAAAGTTCATGTTTGGGTTTTGGTCATACAGTGTTTCAGCACCAGTCCCTCCACCAGTGCCCATCTCCCACTAACAGCATCCCCGGTTCCCTCCCCCTAACCCAGCCCTGCTCCATGGCAGGTTCTTTATTTCTTTGCCTTTCTCTCTCTTTCTCTTTTTCTTCCCTTCTAGACTATGGATTACAGAACATACATTAAAAAGGTTGTCATGTGAATCCTTTTGCCTCTATTTCATGCTCAGTACTAGGTTGGCATTAGTACCCTCGACAATTATTAGCACCCTGTTCCATTTTCTGTCTCTCCTAAACTCTGACTCCCACACGTTTGTGATAATTTCCACCTTTGACAAGACCTCCCGATATATGCTTCACTTGACCTTGGATATTGGTATCATAATATGTACATATATATTTATGCCATGCAAATAAATGCAGTCATTCTGTATCTGTCTCTCTCCTTCTGGCTAATTTCGCTCAACATAATCTTCTCCATGTCCATCCATTTTTAGGCAAATTTTATAACTTCATTTTTCCTAACAGCTGCATAGTATTCCATTGTGTAGATGTACCAAAGCTTCTTTATCCAGTCATCGATTTTCGGGCACTCTGGTTGCTTCCAGATTCTGGCTATTGTGAATAATGCTGCTATGAACATAAAAGTAGGGATGGTGTTTCCGCTGCGTATTTTTGGTTTCCTAGAGTAGATTCCCAGGAGTGGTATGGCTGGGTCAAATGGGAGTTCAATTTCTAGTCTTTGGAGGAAAGTCCATATTGTTTTCCAGAAAGGCTGTACCAGCCGGCATTCCCACCAACAATGGATGAGTGTCCCCTTTTCCCCACATCCACGCCAGCACTTGTTGTTCTTGCTCTTTTGAATATGTGCCAGTCTCTGTGGTGTAAAGTGGTATCTCATTGTTGTTTTGATTTGCATCTCTCTGATGATTAGTGATGATGAGCATTTTTTCATATGTTTTTTGGCCATTCGAATTTCTTCCTTGCTGAAGTTTCTGTTCATTTCTTGTCCCCATTTTTTGATGGGGTTGTTTGTTTTCTTCTTGTAAAGTTCTACCAGTGCCTGATATATCCTGGATATTAACCCCTTATCAGATGGGTATTGGGTGAATATTCTTTCCCCATTCTGTGGACTGCTTTTGTATCTTAGTCACTGTTTCTTTTGAGGTGCAGAAGCTTTTTAGTTCCATGTAGTCCCATATGTTTATCTTTTCTTCTAGTTGCTTTGTTAGTGATGTTTCACCTTTGAAGATGCCTTTAGCTTCAATGTCGTGGAGGGTTTTTCCTATATTTTCTTCAATGTACTTTATGGATTCAAGTCTGATATTGAGATCTTTAATCCATTTTGATCTGATTTTTGTGCATGGTGTTAGACACATGTCCAAATTCATTTTTTACATGTTGCTGCCCAGTTTTCCCAACACCACTTGTTGAAGAGGCTTTCCTTACTCCATTTTAGACTCATTGCACCTTTATCAAAGATTAAATGATCATGTGTTTGAAGTTGGGTGTCAGGATACTCAATTCTATTCCATAGGTCCACAGGTCTGTTTTTATTCCAATACCATGCTGTATTAATTACTACTGCCTTGTAGTACAGTTTGAAGTTGGGGAAGGCCACTTCTTATTAATTAAGGGGTATGTACACCAGGAAGAAATTACACTACTAAACATATATGCACCCAATTAGGGGTCAGCAAAATACATAAAACAACTGCTAAGAGACCTCAAAGAAGACATTAACAGTAGCACAATAATAGTTGGAGACTTCAACACTGCTCTATCAACGATGGATAGATCAACAAGACTGAAACTCACCAAGGAAATATTGGACCTGAAGGAAGAAATGGAAGAAAGAGAGCTAGTGGATATATACAGGGCTTTTCATGCCAAAAAAACTGAGTACACATTTTTCTCTAGTGCACATAGAACATTCTCCAAAATAGACCACATGCTGAGCCACAAAGCATACCTCAATAAAATTAAAAAGATAGAAATTGTGTCAGCTATCTTTTCAGACCATGATGCACTGAAAACGGGAAGTTAACCGTACACATAAACAGGGAGTCAAACCAAACACCTGGAAACTGAACAGCTCACTGCTGAACAACAAATGGGTCATAGAAGAAATCAAACAGGAAATCCAAAGATTTCTGGAAACAAATGAAAATGAAGATACCAATTATAAGAACTTGTGGGACACAACAAAAGCCGTGTTAAGAGGGAAGTTTATAGCTCTGCAAGCATTCATCAGGAAACAAGAAAGGGCCCACATAAATAACCTGACTACACAGCTGAAGACATTAGAAAAAGACCAACAAAAAGGAGCCCCAACCCAGGCAGAAAAAAAGGAAATAATAAAACTTAGAGAGGAAATCAATGAGTTGGAAACCAAGAAGACAATCCAAAAGATTAATGAAACCAAGAGCTGGTTTTTTGAAAAAATAAACAAGATTGACAAACCATTGGCAAGACTTGTAAGGACAGGGAAAGAGAAAACCCAAATAAACAGAATCAGAAATAAAAGGGTGACATCACAACAGAAACCACAGAAATCCAAAAGATCATCAGAGATTACTTTGAGAGCCTGTATGCTGTGAAACATGAGAATCTAGAAGAAATGGATCAATTCCTGAAGTCCTATAACCTCCCACGGCTGAAACAAGAAGCCCTCCAATACCTGAATAAACCCATCACCATCGAGGAAATAGAAACAGTAATTAAAAGTCTGCCCAAACACAAAAGCCCAGGTCCAGACGGATTCCCTAGTGAACTCTACCAAACCTTTAAGGAGGACCTACTGCCAGTCCTGTTCAAGCTCTTCCAGGAAATAGAAGAAACAGAAACACTCCCAAACAGCTTCTACGAGGCACATATCACCCTGATACCCAAAGCAGGAAGAGACAACACAAAGAAAGAAAACTACAGACCAATCTCCTGATGAACACGGATGCTAAGATCTTCAACAAAATACTAGCAAACAGAATCCAAAGACTCATCAAGAAGATTATACATCATGACCAAGTAGGATTCATCCCGGGAATGCAAGGATGGTTCAACATTCGCAAGTCAATCAACATAATACATCATATCAATAAAAGAAAAAATAAAAACCATATGATCCTTTCAATAGATGCAGAAAAAGCATTTGACAAGATCCAGCACCCGCTCATGATTAAAACGCCCAGAAAATGTGGAATTGAAGGGACTTTCCTCAAGATAGTTACAGCCACCTACCAAAAGCCCACAGCAAGCATCATTCTAAATGGGGAAAAGTTGAAAGCCTTCCCCTGAGATCAGGGACAAGACAAGGTTGCCCACTCTCACCTCTTTTATTCAATATAGTACTGGAAGTACTTGCCATAGCAATCAGAGAAGAAAAGGACATCAAGGACATCCAGATAGGCAAGGAAGAAGTCAAGCTATCATTATTTGCAGATGACATGATATTATACCTAGAGAACCCTAAACTCTCTACCAAAAAACTCCTAGAAACAATAGACGATATAGTAGAGTGGCAGGATACAAAATCAACACCCAAAAGTCAGTGGCTTTTCTATATACAAATAACGAAAGAGAAGAAAAGGATATTAAGGAAACTATTCCATTCACAATTGTGCCACAGAAAATCAAATACCTAGGAATCAACTTACCCAAGTGTGTAAATTGTAACAACTTTTAATAAAGCAATATTACCCTAAAACTTACTATAGGCAGAAATATTACAAAAAAAAATCACAGGCTATTATCAATGATAAATATTGATGCAAAGATCCTCAACTAGATTTATTGTGCAAAATTCCAATAATACAGCTAAAGGGTTATTTACAACAACCAAGTGGGATTCATTTCATAAATAATAGTATTTCTTAATATATAAAAATCAATAGTGATATATCAAAAAAGGAAAGAAAAATTCTTATGATCAGTTGTAAAATACCAGCGTTTAAAATGGTTTGTTACATGTGACTAACCCCAGTTCTATCACTTGCACCTTTTATAGTCTCCTGAGCATCACCAGGAGTGATCACTTAGCATAGAGCCAGGAATAAGCCATGGACACTGTTGTTAGTAACCCAAAAAACTAATCAAACAAACAAAAAAATCATGTGAACATAAGGAGACTAGAAGCAAAAGAAATCTTTAGGCAAGAAATAGTATCGATTCATGATAACAACAAAAGACGCTATAAAGTAGATTATTAAGGCATCTACTTCAAGATAGCAATAGTCATATATAACAACCCTACAACAAACGTCATACCCAATGGCAAAAAAATGTGAAAGCCCATCATTTAAGATTAGGTACAATGCAAGTTTGTCCGCAATTTCTTTATTACTCTACACTATTTTCCAAGTTCTTGCTCCCAGCAGCTGTGAATGAAAGAGAAATCACGTTGTTAAAATTGGAAAAAGAAGCTATCATTACTTGCAAATGATATGAAAATATCTGTAAAAAGCCTTAAAATTCCACTTAAAAACTTTAAAAACCATAAATAAATACAGAAAACTATCAGGCAGCAAAATTACTTAGACACAAAAATGTCTTCATTCTTATATGCAAATACTAAACTAGAAAAAAAAGGAAAACAAAACTCCATTCAAACTAATATCTAAAAACATCATATATACAAGGCAGTATTTAACAAAGAATGTGAAAGACATACATTAAAAATAATTCAATCGCACCTAAGATGGGGATGGCGGTGTCTCAAGACTGCAAGGAGGGGCCGAGGGTTCCGCCCCATTGCTGGTGGAAATGCTGAATGGTACAGCCATTTTGAAAAACAATATGGACATTCATCCAAAGACTAGAAATTGAGCTCCCGTTTTACCCAGCAATACCAACCTGGGAACATACCCTGGGAAGCCAAAAGGAGCAGAAACACCATCTGCACTTATATTTTCATAGTAGCACTATTCACAATAGCCAGAATCTGGAAACAACCATAGTGCCCAAGAACTGATGACTGTATAAAGAAACTAGGCACATCTACACAATGGAATACTATGCAGCTATTAGGAAAAATGAAGTTATGAAGTTTGCCTATAAATGGAACGACATGGAAAAGATCATGCTGAGTGAAATGAGCCAGAAGGAAGACAGATATAGAATGATTGCATTTATTTGCATGTATATATATGTCATGTATATATATATGTCATGTATATTTGCATGTATATATATATGTCAAAAG
>JAJIBD010005763.1:0-76481 GCA_021461705.1 Cryptotis parvus
CCTGCTCTTCCGTAATCATCCCAAAACTGGCATCCAAGACCCCACATTTGCAACCTACAATAGTCAAAATGGTAAGGCAACGCAAAGTTCCATCCAGCTCTGTGAGTGAAATCACTAGTCCAGATGAGCCAAGCAATACCAATGAGTTATATAACCTCTCTGATAAGGAATTTCGGGAAGAAATGTTAAGGAGTCATAAGGAATTCAAAGAAGCAATGGAATGCAAACTCAATAAAATACAAGAGGACATGATAGAAGAAGTGAGGAAAATGCAAATGGAAATGACATATATTAAAAATGAGGTAAATGAAATGAAAAACACAGTGGAAAGCCAGCATAGCAGAATAATAGCTACTGAAGAAAGAATTAGTGATCTCGAAGACGGCGTTCCAAAGATTCTCTACACAACACCAGAAGATAGAAAAAAGACTCACAATTACAGAACAGACAACAAGAGATAATCGGGATGAAGCCAGAAGAAACAACATACGGATCATTGGGGTCCCAGAAGGGCAAGAAGAAAACCCTGATGAAGAAGAAACTGTCAAAGCCATCATTGCTGAGAAGTTTCCGGAACTAAAAAAACACTTGCCTCAAGATCCAGGAGGCCCCGAGGGACACCTGCTAAAAGAAACCCCCAACAAGAATACTCCAAGACACATCTTAATTAAAATGACAAAAAACTATAGATAGAGATAGAATACTGAAAGCAGCAAGATCAAAGAAGGAAATCACATACAAAGGAACATCTCTAAGATTTACAGCAGACTTCTCTGATGAAACACTCCGAGCAAGAAAACAATGGTGGGATATTGTGAAAAGGCTCAATGAACTGCAGGCCTCACCAAGAATTCTTTACCCGGCCAGACTCACATTCAGATATGAAGGAAAGATACACAACTTCATGGATAAGCAACAACTCAGGAACTTCATGGACTCAAAACCAACCTTAAAAGAAGGACTGAAGGGTCTACTGTAATACGACCAAACCCATAAGCACAACAAGCTCAAACAGAAAGATGGCACAAAATCCGATGACAATAATCTCTCTCAATGTCAATGGTCTAAATGCACCAATTAAGAGACACAGAGTAACAAAATGGATTAAAAAATTGAACCCAACATTCTGCTGTCTACAAGAAACACATCTGAATAATCAGAACAAACACAGACTCAAAGTCAAAGGTTGGAAGACCATTCTCCATGCAAACAATTCCTCCAAAAAGGCTGGTGTGGCCATATTAGTATCAGATAATATAGACTTCAGGCTGAAAAAGGTTAGAAGGGACAACGAAGGCCATTTCTTATTACTTAAGGGGTATGTACACCAGGAAGAAATTACACTACTAAACATATATGCACCCAACGAGGGGCCAGCAAAATACATAAAACAACTGCTAAGAGACCTCAAAGAAGACATTAACAGTAGCACAATAATAGTTGGAGACTTCAACACTGCTCTATCAACGATGGATAGATCAACAAGACTGAAACTCACCAAGGAAATATTGGCGCTGAAGGAAGAAATGGAAGAAAGAGAGCTAGTAGATATATACAGGGCTTTTCATGCCAAAAAAGCTGAATACACATTTTTCTCTAGTGCACATGGAACATTCTCCAAGATAGACCACATGCTAAGCCACAAAGCATACCTCAATAAAATAAAAAAGATAGAAATTGTGTCAGCTATCTTTTCAGACCATGATGCACTGAAAATGGAAGTTAACCGTACACAGAAACAGGGAATCAAACCAAACACCTGGAAACTGAACAGCTCACTCCTGAACAACAAATGGGTCATAGAAGAAATCAAACAGGAAATCCAAAGATTTCTGGAAACAAATGAAAATGAAGACACCAACTATAACAACTTGTGGGACACGGCAAAAGCCGTGTTAAGAGGAAAATTTATAGCTCTGCAAGCATTCATCAGGAAACAAGAAAGGGCCCACATAAATAACCTGACTACACAGCTGAAGACATTAGAGAAAGACCAACAAAAGGGGGCCCAACCCAGGCAGAAAAAAAGGAAATAATAAAACTTAGAGAGGAAATCAATGAGTTGGAAACCAAAAAAACAATCCAAAAGATTAATGAAACCAAGAGCTGGTTTTTTGAAAAAATAAACAAGATTGACAAACCATTGGCAAGACTTGTAAGGACAGGGAAAGAGAGAACCCAAATAAACAGAATCAGAAATAAAAAGGGTGACATCACAACAGAAACCACAGAAATCCAAAAGATCATCAGAGATTACTTTGAGAGCCTGTATGCCGTGAAACATGAGAATCTAGAAGAAATGGATCAATTCCTGAAGTCCTATAACCTCCCACGGCTGAAACAAGAAGACCTCCAATACCTGAATAAGCCTATCACCATTGAGGAAATAGAAACAGTAATTAAAAGACTTCCCAAACACAAAAGCCCAGGTCCAGACGGATTCCCTAGTGAACTCTACCAAACCTTTAAGGAGGACCTACTGCCAGTCCTGTTCAAGCTCTTCCAGGAAATAGAAGAAACAGAAACACTCCAAATAGCTTCTATGAGGCACATATCACCCTGATACCCAAAGAAGGGAGAGACAACACAAAGAAAGAAAACTAGACCAATATCCCTGATGAACAAGGATGCTAAGATCTTCAACAAAATACTAGCAAACAGAATCCAAAGACTCATCAAGAAGATTATACATCATGACCAAGTAGGATTCATCCCGGGTATGCAAGGATGGTTCAACATTCGCAAGTCAATCCACATAATACATCATATCAATAAGAGAAAAAATAAAAACCATATGATCCTATCAACAGACGCAGAGAAAGCATTTGACAAGATCCAGCACCCGTTCATGATTAAAGCCCTCCAGAAAATGGGAAATGAAGGGACTTTCCTCAAGATAGTTACAGCCATCTACCAAAAGCCCACAGCGAGCATCATTCTCAATGGGGAAAAGTTGAAAGCCTTCCCCCTGAGATCAGGGACAAGACAAGGTTGCCCACTCTCACCTCTTTTATTCAATATAGTACTGGAAGTACTTGCCATAGCAATCAGAGAAGAAAAGGACATCAAGGGCATCCAGATAGGCAAGGAAGAAGTCAAGCTATCATTATTTGCAGATGACATGATATTATACCTAGAGAACCCTAAACTCTCTACCAAAAAACTCCTAGAAACAATAGATGCATATAGTAGAGTGGCAGGATACAAAATCAACACGCAAAAAGTTGGTGGCTTTCCTATATACAAATAACGAAAGAGAAGAAAGGGATATTAAGGAAACAATTCCATTCACAATGGTGCCACAGAAAATCAAATACCTAGGAATCAACTTACCCAAGTGTGTAAAGGACCTGTACAATGAAAACTACAAGACACTGCTCCAAGAGATAAAAGAGGACACAAGGAAATGGAAACACATTCCCTGCTCATGGATGGGGAGAATCAACATTGTCAAAATGGTAATACTCCCTAGAGCTCTATACAGATTCAATGCAGTCCCTATGAGGATACCCATGACATTCTTCAAAGAAATTGACCAAACAATCCTGAAATTTGTATGGAACGATAAACCCCCAAGGGTAGCTAAAGCAATCCTCGGGAAAAAGAAGATGGGAGGCATCACCTTACCCAACTTCAAACTGTACTACAAGGCAGTAGTAATTAAAACAGCATGGTATTGGAATAAAAACAGACCCGTGTACCTATGGAATAGAATTGAGTATCCTGACACCCAACCTCAAACACATGATCATTTAATCTTTGATAAAGGTGCAACGAGTCTAAAATGGAGTAAGGAAAGCCTCTTCAATAAGTGGTGTTGGGAAAACTGGGCAGCGACATGTAAAAAAATGAATTTGGACCTGTGTCTAACACCATGCACAAAAATCAGATCAAAGTGGATTAAAGATCTCAATATCAGACTTGAATCCATAAAGTACATTGAAGAAAATATAGGAAAAACCCTCCATGACATTGAAGCTAAAGGCATCTTCAAAGATGAAACATCTCTTACAAAGCAACTAGAAGAAAAGATAAATATATGGGACTACATGAAACTAAAAAGCTTCTGCACCTCAAAAGAAACAGTGACTAAGATACAAAAAGCAGTCCACAGAATGGGAAAGAATATTCACCCAATACTCATCTGATAAGGGGTTAATATCCAGGATATATCAGGCACTGGTAGAACTTTACAAGAAGAAAACAAACAACCCATCAAAAAATGGGGAGAAGAAATGAACAGAAACTTCAGCAAGGAAGAAATTCGAATGGCCAAAAAACATATGAAAAAAAATGCTCATCATCACTAATCATCAGAGAGATGCAAATCAAAACAACAATGAGATACCACTTTACACCACAGAGACTGGCACATATTCAAAAGAACAAGAACAACAAGTGCTGGCGTGGGTGTGGGGAAAAGGGGACACTCATCCATTGTTGGTGGGAATGCCGGCTGGTACAGCCTTTCTGGAAAACAATATGGACATTCCTCCAAAGACTAGAAATTGAACTCCCATTTGACCCAGCCATACCACTCCTGGGACTCTACTCTGGGAAACCAAAAATACGCAGCGGAAACCCCATCCCTACTTTTATGTTCATAGCAGCATTATTCACAATAGCCAGAATCTGGAAGCAACCCGAGTGCCCGAAAATAGATGACTGGATAAAAAGCTTTGGTACATCTACACAATGGAATACTATGCAGCTGTTAGGAAAAATGAAGTTATAAAATTTGCCTACAAATGGATGGACATGGAGAAGATTATGTTGAGCGAAATTATCCAGAAGAAGAGAGACAGTTACAGAATGACTGCATTTATCTGCATAACATAAATATATAGGTACATATTATGATACCAATACCCAAGGTCAAGTGAAACATAGATCAGGAAGTCCTGTCAAAGGTGGAAATTATCACAAACGTGTAGGTTTCAGAGGCTAGGTAAGACAGAAAATGGAACAGTGTGCTAACAATTGTGAGGGTACTAATGCCAACCTAGAACTGAGCATTAAATAGAGGCAAAAGGATACACATGACAACCCTTTAATGTATGTTCTGTAATCCATAGTCTGGAGAGGAAGGAAAAGAGAAAGATAGAGAAATGGAAAGAAATAAAGAACCTGCCATGGAGGAGGGCTGGGGGAGGGGGGAGGGAACCGGGGACGTTGGTGGTGGGAGATGGGCACTGGTGGCGGGATGGGTGCTGCTACACTGTATGACCAAAACCCAAATATGAACTTTTTAATTGTATATCTTTGTAATTGTAAAAATAAAAAAAATTAAAAAAAAGACAGAAAAAAAATAAAAGAGAAATGGTAAAAAAAAAAAAAAAGAAAAGGACAGATATAGAATGACTGCATTCATTAATAGGATATATATAGATACCAGTGTTTTACTATATGTGGGAAATGGTAATGGCAGATTAAAACTCACCATTGAATATACACAAAGAGATAAACTCTAAATGTCTGCAGGGCTAGCCACAATGTGCAAAATAAGAGGGAGAGAAATGCAGAGACAGAGAGAGAGACAGAGAGAAAGAGAGGAAACGAGGGTACTTCTATTGAGGCTGCCTGGGGGTGGGTGGGGGGGGTGGGGGTACATTGATGGTGGAAATAGGACTCTGATGCTGGGAGGGGTGCTGGAATACTGTATTACCAAGAACCAATTATGAACACCTTTGTAATTGTATGTCTCATGGTGGTATAATATAAAATTTAAAAAAAAGATTTTAAGTTCCATTTGAGTAAGCTGTATATCAGGAATCATGGAAAATAAAATTAAAAATAATATAAGTTTGGAAGACTGGGGAAATAGCACAATGGTTAGGCAAACTGCCTTGCATGGGACAGACCATAGTTCAATCCCCAGTCTGAATGTAGCTCAGAGATCATCCTGGAATGGACCCTGAGTTCTGCCGTTAATGGTTCCTCAGGCCCTTGGACACATAAGGATGTGACTCCAGAACAACTCTTTTAAAAATAGCTTGCAAAACAGTATTTTCTTACTAGAAGTAATCAAAAAAGCTACATGACCACATTATAAATACTTCCTTTATAATCTGAGAATTTGTTTCAGATAAGGGTTAAATGAGATGAACAAGGTCGTATCTTCTTACTAATTGAATTCTCAACTTAAGAGTACTCAAGAGAGGTTGTGATAGACAGTTCAGCTAAAAAAAATCGCCTTCTTTACTAGTGAAGTTTTGTTCAGAAATTCTGAACACAATAATAATAGTAATATGAAGATAGAGTTAGGCCATTATTCTATCTTTGGAATCTGTGTTAATATCAGTATGTTTACAATTAATATAATTCCAAATAGTTTTTCTGATCCCAGAAACCTGTATTTTTTAAGTCACTTGAACAAATCCCATAAAACCTTATATATGGTTAGACTGGGCAGAAGATGAAGAGTATGTGGGTAGGAAAGTTCCTGCTTTTTTTAAAATCTATTTTACAGTCATTGACCTAGGGTTACTATTTCATTTCAGTATTTTCTCCTGTCATTATATTCTACTTCTTAACTATCATAAAGGAAAAACCAGCATAAATCTAAGTTTGGCATACCCCTTAAGATTCAGGACCTTGGACAGTTTATAATTTCCTGGCATGGAAAACTGAAATGTGAGGTATTTTCTAGTGCCATGTTGCTCATTTCTTATGCATATTTGTAATATATATTTCTTCTTAGTCAACCCCCACTTTATAGGAGTTTTTTAGATATGTTTCTTTTAGGGTCAGAGAGATAGCACAACAGGTAAGATACTTCTTTGCTTTGCAACTGACCTTGATTATTTTTTGGAAACACATATGAACTTCTGAGGATCTCCAGTATTAATCCCTGAGTTTGGAGCCAGAAGTAAGCCCTGAGAAACCCTCATATGCCCCCCCAAACAAAAAAACCCATAAAAATAAAATGTCTATTTCTTGTAATTTTATTTTCATAGCATGACCGTGTTGTAAAACCATTATGGTTTAGGCATACATAGCACTTAGAGCTCACCACCACCAAATTCCTAAGGCTCTATACCTCTGTCTTTATGTTACTTCTAGTGTGCCTCTTCAGCTCTCCCCACTTGGTACCCCACTAGTTGGGAATCTCAGTTTTACAAAACAAAGCCAAAGGTTTGTCTGTGTTTAGTACTGAATACCTGAATGTTCACTGTTTTGTTTCTATGTCTACCACAGGTGAATGAATTCAGCTGATATTTCTCCTACACTCTCTTATTTTGTTTCACATGATGCCATTCACTTCCATTCAAGTTTGGCAACCTGCAAGATTTAATATTTTATTATGGAAAAATATTTAATATTTTTAAATAAAATAATTTTACTTTTTTCTCTTGTCACCTGTCACTTGTCACTTCCTTTCCCATTGTTCATGGATTTGCTAGAGTGGGTGCCAGTAACGTCTCCATTCATGGGAATGAGGCCCATTACTGTTACTGTTATTGGCATATCAAATACACCACGGGTAGCTTTCCAGGCTCTGGTATGCCTCTGGGTTCATCCCAGGGGGCCCAGTCTTTTTTCGCATTGGATAGTATTTCATTGTGTATATACCATTAGTTCTTTATTCATCTGTGGTTGGAATTTTTGGGTTTTTCCATATCTTGGCTATTGTACTAAGTGATGCAATGAATATAGGTGTGCAATGCATATATATTTTTAAATTAAAACTTTGAGGATAGAGAGAAAAAAATTTGTATCTCTGGAATCAATTAACTTTCTTTTTTTGTAAGTTCCCACACAGGTGCTCATAAAAGTTGATCCAGATAACATTCTCTCTAAGAGTGAACTGGGACTTATTTTCGGTATTTTCACAACTAGTTCCATTACCCTGACAACATTGATCAGTTCTAGTTTTATATATTTTCATCATTATCATGAATGTGAGATCATATCTAGTTGCAGTTTTGATTAACATTTTCCTCATAGTAAGTGGCAAGGGAACACATTTTTCGGTATGCCTACTGGTCATCTGTAAATCTAAAACATGAAAGTGTACATTCATCCCCTCTTGTTGGGTTATTTTCTTGTTTTGCTGGACTTGTGGGTGTTTTCTATCATGATCACGATCTTCCCATTGATCATCTATTTGCTAGAGTGGGCACCAGTAATATCTCCATATGTCCTGTCTCATGCCAGTAGAACCCAAAGGCATCCACTTGCTCCAGGAACATAAAGAGCCTCAAACCATTATATTAGGTCATGGGGATGACCTAATATAAGTGTTACTGGAATTCGGCATATCAAATACAACACGAGAAGCTTGCCAGTCTTGCCAAGCAGGAGGCAAACTCTTTTAAACACCTCCAAATAAAGCATTTATTGATGAACCGCATTTAACATACAGGGGTTGATGTTGATAGAAAATTAGAGAAAGTAAGATTTACAAAATGAATTTGAGACCAGACAGATAATTGTGTGAATAGGGTGCTCACTCTACCTGCTCCTCTCCCAGATTCAATTCCCAATACTATGTTTGATCCACTAAGCACTGCCAAGAGTGATCTTTGATTATTGGCTATGTAACTTTCTCTAGCTTACACTTTTTTTATGAGATAGGAAAGGCTCTATATTTTTATTTTTTTTAATTTTTTAATTGTACTACCGTGAGACATACAGTTACAAAATGTTCATTATTGGGTTTCTGTCATACATTGTTCCAGCACCCGTCCCTCCACTAGTGCCCTATTCCCACCACCATTGTACCAAAATTCCCTCCCTCAACCCCCAGCTTGTCTCTATAGCAGGCACTTTTCCTTTCCTTCTCTCTCTCTCTCTCTCTCTCTCTCTCTCTCTCTCTCTCCCCTCTTATACATCGTGGCTTGCCCTACAGACATTTAGGGTTTATCATGTAAATCCCTTTGTGTACATTCAATGCTGAGTTCTAGTATGACATTACCATTTCCCACAGTTAGTAGAACATTGGTATATATTTATATCCCAAAGATGAATGCAGTAATTCCATATCTGTCCTTTTCCTTCTGACTAATTTCACTCAGCATGATAATCTCAATGTCCATTCATTTGCAGGTAAATTTTGTGATTCTGTCTTATCTGACAGCAGCATAGTATTCCATTTTATACTGTTACCCTTCTGATGGGATAATATATCCTCATTTCTCTCAAGGAAATCACAAGGGTGCATTAATTGGCATAATGGGTGTACATTGTCGGGTAAACAAACAAATCTTTGAGCACAGAGGCACAAATGTATATAACAATATATTATATATATGTAAGCTTGTATTTGAGTATATATAGATGTATATGCTTGTGATTTTAATTATATTTAAATTATATTTAATTACTTATCTGCTGTCAAAATGACAATAATAGAAACTGTCTAAACCAGGTGCCGGAGGCGATAGCCTAGCGGGTAGGGTATTTGCCTTGCACGTGGCTGGCCTGTGCCGGCTTGGGTTCGATCCCGGCATCCCATATGGTGTCCTGAGCACCGCCAGGAGTAATTCCTGAGTGCAGAGCCAGGAGTAATCCCTGAGCGTCGCCAGGTGTGACCCAAAAAAAAAGCAAAAAAAAAAAAGAAGAAGAAGAAATAAAAAAGAAACTGTCTAAACCAGGACAGTAGTAACATGACTAGTTCCATATTAGTTCTCGTGGCAGGAGGAAATCTAATTAGAAAGACCTTCCCATATAGTACTGTCAAAACCTATTATTGAAAAATTTGATCTAGAAATAGCTACCCATTATATCTGATTGTCATGACTTGCTAGTGAAATAGTGAATAAGGAACTAGAGATAGACCTGTAACCATAATGTTGGTGTATCTTAAAATTTTCTCTGTCACTGTCACTGTCACTGTCTTCCCATTGTTCATCGATTGGCTCGAGTGGGCACTAGTAACATCTCCATTAGTCCTATCACAAACAAATGTAACCCAAAGGCATCTACTTGCTCCAGGGACAGGAGGAGCCCGAAACCATTCTTCAGATCATGGAACTGAGGTCCATAATTGTTACTAGTTTTTGGCATAACAAGTAAATAAAACACAGTTAGCTTGCCAGGCTTTGCCGTGTAGAAATTTCAATATATTAAACTGTCAAAAAAGCACACGGATACTAAGTTTGCAAGATATATGTAACTTGAGAATAGTACAGTCTGTTTTATTTTTACTTTTTAAATATGTTTTACCCATATTCTTGCTTACTAAGGCACAAATAGTCTAATCTTGTATAGATAATGCAAGTGAAGAGCTGATTATATTTTCATTCAAATTGCAATATATTTTAATTCAAATTTGCCTGCAATATTTCAATAACTACAATTTTGGTGCATTTCCCATTGTGATCCTTTTAAAACAGCTTACTATTTACCAGAAGTTTTCCTAAGCATCAGCATGTTTTTTATAGCTTTGTGTTTCTATATTTCCTCTAATCAAGTTATTGTGAAGATGCTTTATATGAATTTAATTTAAGTTTAAAAATTTGTTAGTGTTCTACTGTATAATTGCCCAGATAAGCAGAGCTAGGTATGAATTGCTTTTTTGTCAACTAATTAGAAAACGTTAATGGTTTAGACCTAAGTGTGGGGAGAAGCTGCCTTAATGAATGAGCCTATTCTTTTATAAAAATTTACTAATTACACATTTTCTATTATTTATGTTGCTGAATTCTATCTTGAAATTAAAGAGATTGATGATAAAACCTTTTATTCAGTCCCACCACAATAGTTTTAATGAATAAATTGGCTGCAAGCATAGCCCTACAACTAGCTTTATTTAGCAACAAATCGCACAATATAATAGATGTTAGAATGTCAATAAAAGTGGAAGCCCAGTTGTGTCTGAATTCAGAAACATGTTAATCAAAAATGAAAGAAAGGGGAAAAATGAAAGAAAGGGGGGAAAATGAAAGAAAGGGGAATTATGGCATGCTACAAATCAGTTTATGGAACTTTTGTATTATGGCATTCTAGTTAAAATGTACTTTGTATAGCTGGATTGTAGCTACCAAGTGCAATGTGCTGTCATTCATAAATGCATTCTTAAAGAAAAATGCAATAATAAGTAACCTAAAAATACAGATACCAATATTTTACTATGTACATTTGGAAATTAGGTGGAAAAACTACAATTTTGAGTTCAAGAAATATAGGCACTGTTTTGATGTCCATGAGAAATCAAAATGGTAAAGATGGGGGTCAGTGGATAGGGTGTTTGCCTTGCATGTGCCCAACCCTCATACCCAGAGCATCACCAGGACTAATTCCTGAGTGTACAGTTAAGAGAGACCCTGATCATTGCCAAGTGTGATCCCAAACCAAAAAAAAAAGTAAAAACAAAGCAAACAAATAAAAGTAAAAATGAGTTCTTTCTCTAATTTTTTTTTCTTTTTTTTTTTTTTTTTGGATTACCCCAGCAATCCACAGGGTTTGCTCCTGGCTCTGGACTCAGGTATTACTCCTGGCAGTGCTGAGGGAGACTATATGGTATGCCAGGGATCGAACCTAGGTTGGTTGAATGCAAGGCAATAGTCCTACCTACTGTGCTATCGCTCCCACCCCTGACTTGTTTTCATTTACTTGTTTTACTTGTCTTCCCATTGTTCTTCGATTAGCTCGAGCGGGCACCAGTAACATCTCCATATGTCCTGTCACATGCGGAGTGTAGCCCAAGGGCATCCATCGCTCCAGGAATATGAAGAGCCTCAAACCATTCCATCAGGTCATGGGAATGAGGTCTATAATTGTTACTGGTTTTTTGGCATATCAAATATGACACAGGCCACTTGCCAGGCTCTGCCGTGCGGGTGGGATACTCTTGTAGTAGCCTATCATCTCATGCATTTATTGATGAAGTGGCTGTACAAGATGGGGAAAGATCAGCTTTTCTGCTGGGTGGAGCTCTGACAAGCTGTGGAGTCGGATGTTGAAAATGGCGGTCCCTCATGATTTGGGGGTTCATCTGGCTTCTTGCAAGGCTCTGCTGGTATAGCGGGACAGGGCTAGAACCTGCCTTCCCTCCTGGGTGCTTCATGATCAGCTGGGCACAGAGAGAGCCAGTAGCAGCTCTGCCCCATGTATCTGAGTCTCATGTTTTCATTTGCTATAAAGTAATTCATATCTAGTCCAATAATAATGATATCAAAATGCTTTCATTTATAAATTATATTTCGTTAATATTTCAGATAAAGGATATGACTTGTAGTCTACCTTTTCTCTTTGGAAAAATTGATTAATACCATTACAAAATATTTTATTTTGGATATATTGAAAATCTTTCATGTGACTTGCATATAGCAGTTCTTTGATCAAAGATTTTAAAAATTAATGAGTAAATGAAACACTTTCACCTTTCAAAGTTTTAAATTTATTGGAGAAAGTGATAAAAATCATCAATAACTACTTTAAATTTAAAAAATATGCAAAATGCTATCAGAGAGTGTAGTAAAACTATCATACCTTTTTGAAAGATTCAGTTAAATTGAATGTCTGACTGTTTTTATTATTTTAACCCACACACATACATATATATGTATATACAAACACACATACATATATTTATATGTATATACATACATATATATGTATCTGTGTCTTTAAAATATAAACATAGACTAGAGGTATTCTATTAAAACATTTGTTTCATAAAATCGTATGACAAATATTAAAAGGGAATAACAGTATTTTTATCCTCATAAATAAATGATTCAATTGAAGAAGCATCAGTTTATCATGAAATATGTCTTTTCCAGTTAATGGGCTATAAACCTCCATTATTTAATTCTAGATTTTTATGTAAAGATCAGTTTTGAATAATTTTTTTTCTTTTCTCTAGACATCCTTCCCTCAACAATATCCATAGTAGATGAATCTAATTAAATAACTTATACTTTAGGTCTGTGGAGAGTCTATAGAAGAACATAGAGAGTTTATTATTTTTGTCATTACCAGAAAGTGAAGACAATGACAAGTAATCTTTCCCAAACATAGGAAGAAAGACTTTTGGTGGTGGTATATAATTGAGATGGTACTCTATGTAAATATGTCGATTCATATTATTATACCAATGTCTATGGGATGGAGCATGTGATGGCTAAAATAAAACTCAAATCATATAGAAATCTGTGACAAATGACTATTGAACACTGTTATTAATAGTCAAAAATTGTTAAATATAAAATAATTTCTCCAAAAAATGCAATTCCTAATGTAGAAATATGCATATATGTACATTCATAGATGGAAGACAATTGCTTTACATTCACCCCCACCACCACCCCCCCACACACAAACACAAGTATTGGAGAGAAAAACAGAGACAGAGACAGGCAAGTTTATTTCCTTTTTCTTTCCGATACCCATCGCCTCCACTAATGCGAGTTTCCCACAATAATATGTCCCTTTGCCTCCTGCCACTCCCCGACCCCTCACTCCCAACCTGTCCCTATGACAAGACACGTTCTTCTTTCTCTCTCTCTCTTTTCCATTGGACATTGTGGTTTGCAATACAGATACTGAAAAGTTACCATGTTTGTTTTTTACCTATTTGAGATAGACAAGTTTAAAAGCCAAGGTATGAATTACTAGAGTTGTGACTTTGGCAAATGATATCTTTGATGCTCTCTTTCCCCTTCTAAAGTAGTTTCATTTCATTCAGGTTTATCTATTTTTTGGTTATAAAGTAACTCGTAAAAGTCATTAGTATTAGGAAGTGACATGTTAAATGTTAATTAGGAAATGTTATTCATCTACTACCGTTGATTATTTTAGTTATTATTTCTTATAAAATACTGTCTAGTATGGTTTTTGATATAGGATCCAATGAGGCTCTTTTAACCTAGTCTACTGAATGAAAAAAAAGGCATATGCCTGTCTAATTAGAAGAATATTTTACATAATATTAGGTCAATAACATCAATACATTGACCTATTTTTTTCTTTCTCTTTTAGCTTTTTTCCCTTGCTATGGAAGCACTGACCACACAATTTAGAGTCCACTCTGTGAGGAAAGTGGCCATGGAAACCTTGTAATTTTTTATGTTTTTTTATCCAATGAGGAATTATGCTCATTTTGAAATGATTTATAAACTTTTATTCTCTTTTCTGTCTATGCACTTACAACTTTTAATTTGATTATATACCTTACTAGTTAAATATGTACAATCGTAAGCTTATATATACCTATAGTATAAAAATTGACATATTTAATTTGATTTAAATATATAATTAATAGTGATGTTTTCATTTTTCTAATATGAATATACAAAGCTATATGTTTTCCTTTTACCATTATTTTAATTTTGTTTGCCTATGTGTATTTTGGTTTGGGGGCCACACCTGGCAGTGCTTAGGGCTTCCTCTTGACTCTGTATTTATGGATAACTCCTGACCATATGCAGTGCCAGATATAGAACTGTACAAGACAGACACCTTAGCTCCTTTGCCATCTCTCCATTTCCTCACCCCTTTTTTTCGTTCTTCTCATAGTTATCATAAAGCCAACCTGCAATGCAGTGATAGAGATGGTCTATCATTCAGAATTCTTATAATTTGAGAAACTCTCTTTTATATTACAGCCTCACATAAAAGTATTTTTTAATTGTAAAAGTGATTAACGAAAGCATGTCTTTGTTTTTGTTAGTAGTAAAACTTTAGTATCATTTACCAGTGTTCTTCACCTTTTCACCTTTTATTCTCAGTCTTTGATGAACTTAATTTGATGGATTGATTTATAGTGTTTAGTCCATAACTAGCAGTTCGTAGGATCTACTGCTAGCTTTATTCTCCTGGGTCATCCCCAGAAGTGCTCAGTGTTCCCTACAGTGCTAGGAACTGAGCCTCCCACATACAAAGAATGCTTTTATGTTATCACAAATGAATGCAATCAGTCTGTGTCTGTGCCTCTTCCTCTGACTCATTTCACTGAGCATGATAGTCTTCATGTCCATGATATATAAGCGGATTTAATGGCTTATATATTGTTTTGGGAGTAGGTGGATAAATTCCACAGAAGGGAGGTTTGGAATTATAATTTGACTATTAGCACCATTATTTCACCTACCTGAGTTTATAGGTCATCTATCTAAAACATAAAAATGGATCAGTTGTCACTTTAAATATATTTGGGTCTATTGGATTGGTAGGAAAAGAAAATGCAGAATTATTAAATAAACTATGAATTGCTTAAAGAAATAAGACTGTTGCATATCGATCTGAGGGCAGTAGAAAGGATTGGCCAGGTGGACTGTTCCAAGGTTGGAAGCTTGTTCCAAGGTTGGAGGTGGGGGAGAGGGCAGCTAGGTCAGAGAAGGCACCACTATGACAATGGAAGTTGGAAATGATCACAGGAAAAGAACTGAGTGCTAAATGAGATAAAGAGAAGGAATGCAAAGGATATACATTGTAACCTTTCTGTATTTTCTCACATACTAATACCAAAAAGGAAGAAGCATGTGAAAGCAAGAAAAGTGTTTGTTAGAGGCAAGGCAAGAAAAGTGTTTGTTAGAGGCAAGGCAAGAAAAGTGTTTGTTAGAGGCGGGTTTGTGGGAGGAAGTACACAGATGTGGGAAGTGTGCTGGTGAAGGGAAGAATGCTAGAACATTGTATGACAAACTCAGTCATAAACAACTTTGCCACTGTGTTTCTCAAGGTGATTTGATGCTGAGTGAAATTAGTCAGAAGGAAAAAGATATAGAATGACTGCATTCATTAATAGGATATAAATAGATACTAGTGTTTTACTAAGTGTGGGAAATGGTAATGGCAGATTAAAACTCACCATTGAATATACACAAAGAGACTTAAGTGATAAACTCTAAACATCTGCCTGGCTAGCCACAATGTGTAAAAAGAAGAGGGAGAGAGATGCAGAGACAGAGAGAGAGAAAGAGAGGAAGCGGGCTATGAGCTATTGAGGCAGCCTGGGGGTGGGTGGGAGGGGGTGGGGTACATTGGTGGTGGAAATGGAGCACTAGTGGAGGGGATGGGTGCAGGAATACTGTATTACCAAGAACCAATTATGAACACCTTTGTAATTGTAAGTCTCTAATTTTTATTATAAAAAATTAATAAAATATAAATATAATAAAATTAATAAAATAAAAATATAATAAAAATTTTAAAAAAGAAAGTTAAAAAAAATCGTGGCTAGGCAAAAATAAATAAATAAATAGATAAATAAATAAATAAAATTAAAAATAAGCAAAGAATATTCTTAGCTTATAAACCCATCCCACCATCCTTTTATTAATCGTTGACACAGATTGCTATAAAAATATAAAGAATCTTGTTAATGCAGATTTTAAAAAATTATTTTAAGATAATATTGTATGGATTGCAAGTGAATTCTAAGTTTTTGCTTTCATTTGCTATTAAATCAATATAGTGGTAACTGGCAGTCTTTTAGAGTTGAATTTGCACGATTCATGACATCATTTTCTGCACTATTTTACACCTGCACAAATTACATGGCTTTGTTTTTGTTTCTTTGTTTTAGATTCCTCGGAAATGGTGTCTAAATGACAAAACAAACAAGTTAAAAAATCTTACAAACTGAAGCCAAAAAGACTAAATAGCTTGTGTAGCTCCAAATGTCTTAATGTAGAGGTGGCTTAGCATCTGTGTCTTGTAGCTAAGGATTCAGATTTCAGTCTTCAAATTCATCAGTATTCCCAGTATTTCATTCGCATTTTTCTACTTTAAATGTTCTGTAACATTATGTCAATTTGTGCAGTTTGTCAAACTACCAACACTTTGCAAGATACTTCTTTTCTTAACAAATCCCATCCATAAGAAAAGGTCCATAAAATTCAACTATCCATACCTTTAGAAATCACATTCTTTGATCAAATGAAAAAATTATAAGCTGTTACTAGGTGGAGCACAGAAAGTATGAAGTCCACTAATCAGCCATAGAAATGTTATTGGAATTCATATAGATAAAGAACACCTTGCTTCTCAAATTCTAGAGATATTTTTCATTCATTTTTAATATTGATAATTTTATTTTATTATAGTTTTACTTCCAGAAAGATTTAATTCTGGCAGAATTTTTTCAAATGCTTTTCTAATATGGCATGGTCTCTTTTCCTCTAGGTTGAACTATTGTACTTTCATCATTTATTTATTTATTTATTTATTTATTTATTTATTTATTATTGCAATCTCTAGCTTTGTACCTAAGAACTTAAACATATGATGCATTTTATGCTATCATGGCCCCTGGATTTCTTTAATTGTTATGTTGGAATTACATAGAAGATATTTCTAAAAATATATATTTTTCTGTAATAGGTTATTATCATTCTATGTCTATGCTTTGTATTTTCTTCTTCAAAATTTATTCTATTTTCATTGTGCTAACAAATCTTTTCATGAACTCTATCTAGTTTTACTCTTTTTTATCTGACTTGACATTTAACATTTAATTAATACTATTGTCCTTGTTTATTGGAGTGCTAGAAGAAAATATTTTCATACTTTACCTATGTAGTGAAATATGTTACTTAATCAGAACATGCTTCATATAAAATTAGTGGTATACTAATTTTAAATGCTGTCGATTTCCTAGCATACTATTTTTCTATGCTGTTTATATACTAAGCATACTATAGTTTAGAATTATGTAGAACTCCAAGGAAAATATAACAAAAATGAATTGGATAAACGCTACTAAATCTTCTTCATATTTAAAAGCTTCGCCTCTGATATCATTCATACCTTTTTTTTTATAAATTTTACTCTCTGTTCAAAAGTGAGTTGATGAATCATTTATCGAATAAATACTCACTATTTCTCAGAAAGTATTTTTCCAGGTACTGTAATTTGAAAATATTGGTGCTAGCACTTTCTTACTGTACTTGAGAGGTTGTTTTTCTTTTCCCCTTGACTCCTGTATTTGAGAATATTAACTAGTATTTTTGGAAAAATATATAAAATATATTAGAATATATTATATATAGAAATATATATATAACATACATTATATATTGCAATATATAATCCATATATATATTCTTTTTTTGGTCACACCCGGCAATGCTCAGGCATTACTACTAGCTCTTTGCTCAGGAATTACTCCTGGAGGTGCTCGGGGGACCATATGGTATGCTGGGGATTGAACCCGGGTCAGGCGGCGTGCAAGACAAATGCCCTACCTGCTAGACTATCGCTCCAGCCCCCAAATCTAAATTTATATAATATATTATATATTCTAAATATTTTAGTTAAGATTCTCAATATATATTCCAATATATAGATATAGATAGGAATATATATAATATATTGGAATATATATGTACATATATATTCCAAAATATATATGTACATATATATTCCAAAAAATACAAGTTAATATTCTCAAGTACAGGATTCAAGGGATATATATATATACATATATATGTATATATATAAAACCCTTTGTTTTATTTGTTATTCAGTTTTCTATAAGTCAACATCATTCGCACTATGCGCTACAATTCAATATCACAAAGTAAATCGATATAATATCTAATTAAAATATATTCCTCTTTTCAACATTCTTAGATTTAAACTAGCTCTAATTGCTAAGAATCAGAAAGTTAATACTAATGTTTCAACTGGGTTAAGTTTAATGTTTTGTACACTGTGATGTTTTGGTTCTTAACAAAAGTTTATGTTGATTTATAGTACACATATTGGTGAGATAAAGTGTCTTATCATACTTAATTTTTTTCTTCCACATTTCCTGGAGACATTATGCTGGGGTGAGAAGTGATTGTTGGTGTGGAGAAATATCCATGTCCTCCTTGGAATTAGGATCAGGACACCCAGCTCTGGGCCAGTCCACTGCTGTATCAAGCGAACAGTGGTATCATCTGTTTTTCATTCAACATTAAGTACAACTCTAGTGACTGTGCAGTTTAAGTGTTTGTCACCAAATGGCATGTTCAGTTTTATTTAAGCAATACCAAAATGGGTCCAGAACGATAGCACAGAGGGGAGGGCGTTTTCCTTGTATGTGGCCGACCCAGGTTTGATCCCCAGCATCCCTTATGGTCCACCGAGCACTGCCAGAAGTAATTCCTGAGCAAAGAGCCAGGAGTCATGCCTGTGCATTGCAGGGTGTGACTAAAAAAATAATTTAAAAAATTACCAAAATGAATACCAATGATTTTTCTCATATCAAAAATCATATAGACAATTCCTTACTAACCATATTTCCAGAATGCCTTTTCTCTAAGTTATTTCAGTACAAAGTGGTCTTAATTTAATGTTAAGGGGGCACTACTTACTGATTGCAGGACTTAAAGAATTACCTCCCTCTATAAACAAAAGGTCTTTGATTCACAATACAGAAACAGTAGTAGTTATTTACAGCTTCACTATAATATGAAATAATGCTTTTTCTAAACATATTTATTGTACAAATATCTAGGACAATCCATCTTATATTTATGAATTATAAATTAATAATGAACTTGGAGAACTAAAAAAATCGTGACTATCAAGTACCTTATGAAAGTGATTAGCAAGTATGATCACTGCTTTTAGCACTGAAAGTCATACATCCCAGGAAACTTCTACCACTGTTATGGATGTTCACTGAATTAGTTGGATGCCATGACATTAACAAAGATAAATAAGAATCCTATAAAATACCAATATTTTATAATCAGGAATCCAAATTCAGGAGTCAGACATATCATACAGTGGGTTAAGCTCTGCTGTTACCTGCGATCAACCCTCATCAATCCTTGACTTCACATAGAGCCCCTAAGTACTGCCAAGAGTGATCCCTGAGCATGAGACTAGTAAGTCCTGAGTACTTCAAGGTGTAGCCCCGAAACAAATGAAGTAAAAGTGAAGAAACATAAAGAAAACCAATAAATAAATGTTTAGAGAGAAATTTGAATGCAGTGCTGTACAAAGCTGGAGGATGGGATGACTAATATGGTCCAAGAATTGTATGACTTCACAGAGATAGTTACTTCAGACTGAATCCTAAAGACACACTAGTGGCAGGCTCTGGATATTTGGTTATAGATAAAACTCTCTGCCTCTTGAATATTAATAACATCTAACAGATCAGTATGCCAAAAAATAAACATCTTTAGAGGTGAAATAAATATAAAAACAATGAAAGTGTTGGAATGACTTTTTGTATGCAATGAAGTTTAGCAAATATGTATTTAGAGGGACTGGAGAGATAGTACAGTGAGTAGGGTGCTTACCTTGCGTGCTGCCAACCTGGTTTCAATCCCAGCACGTCAGATGTTTATCTGAGCAGCAGCAGGAGTTATTCCTTAGTGCAAAGCCAGGAGTGACTCCTGAGCATTGCTAGGCGTGGCCTCCAAACAAAAAAAATGTATATTTAGAGATTACATAGTTAAGCTATCTGCTCTAAACATTGAATGAATAATATAGTGAAATTAAACACTATTATTCCCAGGCTGAAAATAAGGTAGTTCTATAACATCATTTTTATATGTTAAAGTCAGAAATCTTATTACATTTTTAAGACTTTGCCAATATGCCTTTGAAATGGAAAGATTCAGGGTTTTATCGTAAGAACAAAATATGGAATAGCAATGTCTATTCTGTCACAGCATATCAGTAATTTCTAATACAAAGAGTTTTTGGCCCCATGGCTCAACTGTGAGGTTGAACAATCCTCATTAACTTTCTTCTAAGGAAATATTTCTTGACCATATATAAGCAAATTAGCTATAACAAGCAATGTAAAAATAAATTATTGAGTGTCTGCTTAGGACAGGTTCAAGCAGCAGTTGAGAAAATTTGAAGTAATTGTTGTCCATAGTTGCAATGGTGGTGGGTTTCAGGTTCAATATTGAATACTCATTAGAAAAATATAATGAACATCTTCGCTAAAAAGTTTAGTAGTCCACTGTGTTTAATAAATTCAATTAGTGAAAGCAATAAATATGGTCCAATTAGCAAGTAACAATCCAGTAAAAAGACCATGACTTTAGTATTACTATTTCGAGATATATGTTGTAATAAGCTATATAATTAGTGCCTGCTAAGGGAGCAGGCATGGGAGTGGGTGTCAGTGAAGGCACATTGGTGGTGCTTTGGTGTTGAAATATTGAATACTTGAAACAACTGTACTGTGACAATTTCTAAGTCACAGAGTTTAAATAAAGTTAAAAAAATACTGGAAGGGACGAAAAGGGAAGATGGTGAGTATGTTTAGTTGGTTAGCTTGAATCTGTAGGGTAGAGTGAAATATTCAGATATTTATCTGTTCTGTTCCTCCCATTAGTGGATCAGTGCAGTTCTCCTCAACAGTTTCTTATCTCCCATCTCTTTCCGGCTCATTTCTTTATTGAAGAGGTTTTAATGAGTGACCTACTTTACAATGCTTTGGGTATATATTTAAAAAAAAGTGCTGATGCCTTTTCCATATAGTCTCACATGGTTAATATCAGGTTGAAGTAAGAACCCGAGGGACAATATGTGACCCAGAAAACTTCTAAATCATGTTTATTTGAAATAATAGCATCTAATGTCCAGACTCTCTGCTCCAATGCATTTTGCATATATGATAAAGAAATGAGGGTCAGAAAAATAGCTTAGGACCCTAGTATGCATTTGCCGAAATAGTCTCGTAGACATTATTGAAGTTGTTTTTAGAAACTCCTTTATCAGGCTTATATTCAATTCTCATGAATTTCAGTGTTTCTTTGTGTGCACACAACACACATACATGCAAACACACTCAAACACAGAGGTACTGAGTGACACCTCAACCTTAAATAGAACGGCGCTCACTTTTTTATATTATGTACAGAAATTTGGAATAATACAAGGATCTAACTTCTATAGGTCATACATATAAATCCTGTCTTTCTCAAAATGCATTTGAAAAGTATAAACTACCATTAAAATAGGAAAAATTCAACATACAGTTTAGTTTGAAAGAAACCCTTCTACCTTTTTCTCTGTTCCCATCACTTTTTCTTGTGTGCAAACTATTTCAAACAGGGATGTGTTGCTCTGCCATCACTGGTTAAAGGTGTAGCTTAGGCTCTTAGTTCAAGGTAAAGGTAGTTAATATTTAAAATTAAAAAAAAACTTTCTCTGGGGAAAAACAAATAAGATATGTTTTTTTTTCTATTTTTTTGGGACCTTAAGTATGGGATTGCTGCATCAAAGAGAAACTCAGTTCCTAGATTTTTTAGGAATGTGCATGTTGTTTTTATTATTTATTTATTTATTTATTTAATAATTTATTTATTTATTTGCTTTTTGGGTTACACCCGGCAATCCTCAGGGGCTACTCCTGGCTCTGCACTCAGGAATCACTCTTGGTGGTGCTCAGGGAACCATATAGGATGCCAGGGATCGAACCTGGGCCAGCACATGCTTGCAGCGTGCAAGGCAAACGCCCTACCCGCTGGACTATCGCTCCGGCCCCTGTGCATGTTGTTTTTAAGGAAGGCTGGACCCACATACATTTCCCAATAGAAGTTAATGAGAGTCCCTTTCTCCCCATTTATGTGCCTATGTTCTTTTAGATGTGCGCCAGTCTCTGTGGTGTGAGCGCTATCTCATTGCTTTGATTTGCATCTCCCTGATGATTAGTGATAAAAAACATTTGTGCCTTTTGGCCATTTGTATTTCTTCTTTGAGGAAGTTTTTCTTTGTCTCTTTTCCCTATTTTTTGATGGCGTGAATGTTTTTTTTTTCTTTGTAAAGTTCAAAGATCTACTTGTAACACCTTATGTATCTTTGATGAGTGTTGAGAAAACAATTTCTCAAAATTGTGGGTTATCTTTGTGTGCTGGTCACCAGTACTTTTGAGCTGCAGATGCTTCTTAATTTAATGTCATCCCATTTGTTTATCTTTGCTTCCACTTGCTTGGTCAGTGGGGTTTCATAACAGGACCTTTAGCATCAATGTCATGCCATGATGGTAAAATTATAAATACTGGAAACAATGGAAACAACGACATGGCAACTGTATTCAATAGAAACATGTTGCTTCAGGGGGTTGGTGAGAATACAGTGAGGGGCAACATCTATGTTGGAGGGAAATGTTCAACTGGAAGACATGGTACTGAAATGTGGTAAAGTGTTAATGTAGGAAAGAGTGTCAGTGATGCTACTGTAGACCACAGTGCAAAGTCGTATTTTAAAACATTCCTCTAGTGAAGCAGGCTGGTAGGATGGAGGTAAATGGGGTTGTGTGGTGACTTTTTTGAAGGACGTGGACACTGGTGAAGGGATAGATGTTGAAACATTGTATGTATGTCTGAAACCCAATCAGAATAACTTTATGATTTAGCATTTTTGAAGAATTTAAATTATTATTAGGTCCTAATGAAAAATAATGACTAGATGTGACAACTTAGCAAGCAGATTATGAATCTGGCCAAATTGATGATGGTTAAGATAATCTAAATAAAAACTCAATCAGAAAACTGTTACAGAGCATATCATCAGTTTCATCTTTTTGGTCTTGGTTTATATTTTCAGTCTTTAATGTATTCATATTATATTGGAAGTCATTATCCATGAAACTAGTTTTATGACACAAGAATATTCAAGCATTCTATTATGCATTAGAATAAAAACATAAGGCCATTGATATTGTCACTTGTCCTATAGTCTCTTGTAAATTACATGGGAAACTTCTGATATGTAGGCTAAAGGCAAATGTCATAATTAGTTTACTAATACCAAGTAAAATTCTTCAAGATCTTCTTAAGTGCATATATTATAATTATGTAGACTAGGCATTAAGTATTGTAACAATTTAGTTGATTATAGGTCACTGATTATGAATATTCCAAATAATACCTGCCTGCATGATAGTTATTTGACTTAGGGTGTGCACTGCCCTGTGAGAATGGAATTTCTCATGTATGTTCTACTTGCCATGTTCGGTAAAAAGATCTTGGGGTTAAACTATCATTCATCTATGGATGAACATTTGGCAGCATCTATACTTGAGGATTTACAGCGCTTGAAAATGATAAACATTTATAAATTTTCCTCTCTACTAGAAACAAATAAGGGAGTCTGATCTAGAAGGATTTGTTGTTAACTGAGTATCTGTTCATTGCCAGAGGGTAGTCTAAATCTCTCAGACTGAGATATTGCTTGGGGCACATTAATATTCACATAAAAGTTGATAGCAGAAAGTGATTTAAACAATAAAAATGTATAGCAATTTTTGAGTGATTTCTGTTTAATTCATTTGAATTAATCACTGACTTAACTGCAAAATTTGTATAGGTGAAAAGCACGTATGTTGGCTCACTCCATTTACATCCCAACAGTCAGTGTGTGTATAATATGTATGAATTAATAAATAAATGAAATAATTATTTTGCAATAATTATTTTGCAATAAGAAAAAATATTGGGCAAATAGTGGTAAAAACTGTCACACAACCTTATATTAAATAGGCAAATTCTCCCTTAATTATACAGTTTTTTAACATGTATTTTTAACTTTTAATTAAACGTAATTTTAGTCACCATGGTTTATAATTTTATGATACTGTAAATGGCAGAGTTTCGTGCATATGCATTCCAATATTACACACACCCCCATCAGAGTATCTGTTTCCCTCCACCGCTGTTCCTGTAGTTTCCCCCTCAGCCCACTGCACAACTCAACATTGCCCCCTACATATCACTACCATTATGAGCTTCATTCTGTGGACCAGGGCTTAGATCCTCTTACTTTATGTCATTTGTCTTTCCCTTACTGAGTTTCTTTACATCTCACATATGAGAGAGATCACCCTGTGTCTGTTTTCTCTGCCTTATTTCCCGTCCTCCACTTTTTCTGGCAAGTCCCAAATCACTAGAAATAACTTATCACTTATCACCTATCTTATCATTGTTCACCGATTTACTCCAGCAGGTGCCAGTAACGTCTCCATTCGTTGGGATTGAGGTCCATTATTGTTACTGTTTTTGGCATATTGAATACACCATGGGTAGCTTGCCAGGTTCTACCATGGCTCTGGGTTCATCCCAACAGACCCAGTCTTTTTTATGTCAAACCATCAACTATCCAGGCCCACGGGCAGAGCCCTTGGTGCCGACAAGCCAGTCTCCTATCTGCCACCTGCTTACACAGCCAAGCATCATAGCCACACCTGCAATACCTAGAGGGGCAGTGACTATTACAACTTACAAATAATATTACCCATCAGTAACAGAGTCCAAACCTACACCCCCCCAATATATCACTTTCCATTCTGAAAAATGCAGTGATTCACCGGATAATTATCTGAAGCAATGACACCCCACACCCCAATAACTAAAGCAATCCTACAAAAGAATATGGGGGTTTTGGGGTTTTTTCTTTCTTCCAAACTCAAACTATACTACAAATATAGTTTGTACTATACTAGATAAAGTAATTTATAATTTTCAATTGTCTTCAAGTTTCTTGATGATGAGAGATGTAACTGTTCCATCTTGCAATGCCCAGTGATTGAAAATAATAAAAAACAAATGCTGTATGCTGAATGGTGAGTATATAAGTATGTAGTAAAAAAAATAAATTATCACATTGTTTGAAAAACACATGGAAAGATACTATTTAAAAATACATTCAGGGGAGCCAGAGAGATAGCACAGCAGATAAGGCATTTGCCTTGTGCGCAGCCGACTGGGGTTTGATCCTCGGCATCCCATATGGCCCCGAGCACCACCAGGAGTAATTCCTGAGCAAAGAGCCAGGAGTAACACCTGAGCATCGCTGGGTGTGACCCAAATGGCAAAAAAAAAAAAATACATTCAGGACCAGACCAATAGTGCAGTGCGTAGGATTTGCCTTGTATGCTGTTTGGCCCAATTTTCTCTCTCCAGTCCCAACATGATACTCTGAACCTGGTCAGAACTGATTTCTGGGCAGAGAGGCAGGAATTAACCTTTAGCGCCACAGGGTATGGCCCCAAAACAAACAAATAAGAACCCTAATATTAAACATCAAATACCATTTTCCCTAAATTTCTATCAATATTTATATTTTCTTTTTGCTTTTTTTGGGTCACACCCGGCAATGCTCAGGGGTTACTCCTGGCTCTGCACTCAGGAATTAGTCCTGACAGTGCTTGGGGACCATACGGAACGCTGGGGATTGAACCCGGCCGGCACAGTTCGGCTGCGTGCAAGGCAAATGCCCTACCCGTGGGGCTATTGCTCAGGCACCAATATTTACATTTTCATTCATGCATTAAAATAAACTAGATTGGCATAATTTACTCCTTCCCAAGTATTCAGTATCTACTGGGTGATCTGAGCCCTTTGGTCTTAATTGTGATTCTAATAGTTCATTTGTTACATTTAAATAAAAATAAAATAGCATTAGAATTTTAGAAGAATGAGACTCACTACAGAATTATTAAGCATGTCTTAAGTAGCATATGCATATATAGGTAATAGGGATTTAATTAATTATATATAAGTAATGTACTAAATGATTTTATTCTTATAAAGTAGGTAAATATGAAAATAAATAGAAGTATATGTTAAAAGAAGTATAGGAAACAAGACATCCAAGGGAGTATTTAATTTGAAATATTGCTGAAAAGAGAAAGACAAACATTCAGCAACACTGGCAGATTTCATGGAAGGAGTGATGTTTGATGGCTAGTAATACAATTTTGAAAGGAGATTTAGTACAAGGAAGAGAAGCTATTACAACAGTAGGCAAGAAAATGAGCAAGTGCAGTGATGAGAAACATAAAGATGTATATAAAGAATAGGGAATCATTCAGAGGAAACAGAATATTTTCCAAATGTTTACCAGTCATATCCTTTCTTAATGACTTTTTTCATATTTTATCATATTTACAAATGCTATGCTCGTATGCTTTTTACTACGTTGTAAAACCTTTTGTAAGATTTTCAAGTGCACCATAGTTTTCTTGCTTCATTTAATCTACTTTCAGAAAATTTTAATGATAAATTTATATGACTTTGTATATATATATATATATATATATGTGTGTGTGTGTGTGTGTGTGTATGTATAAGATAATAACAGTCATTCAACCTAAATTAAAAATGGTGTTGAAATAATTATAAATTAACTTTATATAAGGATAGGGACACATTTAATACAAACACATACAATAGTTCTTCAGGAGGAGAACATAATTTATTATAGTTAGTTGGTAACTAAGAAAAAAGCATAAAAAAGTCTTAGTAGATGTATAAGTCAGAAGTTATTCAGTCAAGATGACTTCTGTAACTGCCACACCTTCTAGCAGTGTTTACATAGAAGAGGGGTCTCATTAGAATGAACCTTGGCTTAAATAGATTAAGCTGGGAGTGGGCAAAACAACAAAGCTCCCAGATTAGCTAAATCTGGCATTCAACAGTGTTGAAGCAAGTTTTGTAAAGAATGACTAGTAGAATTGTAGTTACTGGAAGGTACGTTTTTTCTTGAACCTTTACAATGAAAAATCAGTTTCCAGGTTGGGCATGGCTCACTAATATATTGCTCTCTGATGAGTAAAAAGCTAAATCTGGAATACAAAGTAATGAAAGGGTGAGCATGTAAGGAGTAAAAAGTGAAGATTTGGTTAGGAAACAGTATGGGGTGTCATTAGCAGAAATAGTTGAAACCAAGCTTCAGGGTCCTTCTGATATATATTTAGCAAGGTCCAAACTCCAAAGTATTTAATGGCAGCATTGGTGTGAAAGTATTATTAAAACATTCCACATTGTTGGGAAATGTACACTGGTAAAGGGACAGCTGTTGAAATATTATATAACTGAAAGTCAATCATGGACAACATTGTAACTGCCTCACTGTGATTCAGAAAATAAATAAACAAGCACACACACATACACACACAACAAAAAACTCACATGAAGTTAATGCACTACATGTATTTATCAATATTTGTCAGATTTTTATATTTATCTCATCATCTGCGTACTCATAATCTTATTTTGTTGCTGCCTACTAACAATGTCTTCATGTATATAAGCAGTTAATTACATTAAATATTTAAATAATTGGCATAATAAAAGATTAATCATCTTTCCTTATGGAAACCAAGGGAAAAAATAAAGTAATAGCTTACTACCAACATTTTGTCTTCAGTTTAGATTGAGAGGCAAAGAGAGTAAGTGGGTATCAGCAGCTCTCATTCTGGTTCTCTTTATTAAAAATGTTTTCCTTTATTTGAACACTGTGGTTTACAAAGCGTTTCATAATACAGCTGATACAGACTTCAGTATTACCGCAGCAATCCCATCACCATCGTGACCTTCCCTCCACCATGTCCCCATTTTCCATAACCGCCCCACCCCCACTGCCAAGTCTGACCCCTAAGTGAGCACAAAATAATTGATTCAATTGCTTGTTACATAAATGGCTAATGGACTTGTCAAAAATCACTTCAGTAGAAGAAAATTTGTGAAAATTGTTTTACTCATTGTGGAGTCAGCGCTCCCATTATGTTGTGTTTGGCGATTTGCTGCTGCCTCGCTGTGAATCTTGCAGTTCCACGCTTAGAGAGCGTTATGACACAACAGACTGCACTCAGTTGGCCTGGCGCAAAGGGGCTTTTCATTTTGAAGGATCATGTGTGAAGTTATGTGAACATTTTTCCTTTATTCAGACTCTAGACTGAAGAATGACTTCTGGTTCAGTTGTGTGATATCGCTTTACCTCCCTGAATTAATTTACATCAAGTTTTTTACCCAAAGCTAAATGGAAAGTAAGTCTAAGCATTACACCTTTCTGCAGGATCGTGTGTGTTTTTCCCCATTGTATCTTTGAAAATGTCCCACCATAGCATTTGAAGTCTCTTCCAGGATTCCTCACTAGAGGCCACTGATTATAAAATATTCATAATTTCAAATATTTCCCCTCTTTCTTATTTTACACTCTAAGAGATAAGAATTGTGTAAATAAGTATATTCCACGTAAAATTTAAGTTCCAAAAACGTATATGGTATGCATGATATGAATAACAGGAACTGCTAACTTGATATCATTTAAATGTATATAGGCATGTTCATATTTTCTTTCTAAGAATCACTGACCCTAAGAGTAAGAGATTATTAGCTCTGTTTTTCATGAATTATTTGAGAATGAGAAAAATTAAAGTTCTCATCACAGATAACTTGATAGGACAAGAGTTATTTGTGATTCCAATACTAATTCCCAATATGTGCTTCTTTGTAATACCCAATACTTTGTTCTTTCCACTATATATTTGCTCTGAATTATAATCAGGATTGTCAGATCCCTCTCTCTCTCTGTTTCTTCACCCGCCTCTCTCTCTCTCTCTCTCTCTCTCACATACACACACACACACACCACCTACCTTTGGGATAGGAAACTATCAGAGAAATACTGTTTATATATTAACTTTTTGTTTTAATTAATGTCACAACTAGTGATGCTGGGAAACTTCTTGGCTTGGTGCTTAGGAACCACTCCTGGAAGTACTCAGTGGACCAAGCAATTCTGAGATTGCAAAGCATATGTCCTAGCCTTTGAGCTATTTCCAGGTCTCTCACGTTAGCATGCTTTAATGTAGTTCTATTTCCATACTAAACTTGACTTGTTAATGCTTGCTGACTTGCAAAAGAGGCCACCAAAAGCAGACCTTTGCATCAAGGAAAGCTAAATTAGAGCTTGTTGCAGTAAGGGAAGTCCCTATCTTCACAGTTACATTAAAGAACAAGTTATGCAGTCTGTTTGTAAGAGTTTTACTTTAGATATTACAATGTAGGGGTAATAATTTGGATTTCATGAAATTTATGTTTCAATATTATCATGTCTTTTGCAACCAGTTTTCACTGATTCCAGTTATTTTCTAGTCTGAAAGGGGTTATTTATATAACTAAAGAAAATTGAGTAGTTTATTCTTTCAATAATGAATTATCAAAAAATCCTGAAATGATAGGTTTATTTGCAATTTTGTCTTTCTAGGAAACGTTTTCCTAGAAAAGTAAGTCCAAATCAAGGTAGACTGTCAAAGTGTAAGCTAAATAGATGTAGATATTTCATCTTCCATTAGAAGAGACACACAAAATGATCTTGGCACTCTACAATGGAATGAGGTAATGCATCTTTAGTTCATCATCTCACTCAAAGTAGAATTTCATACTTATTTTGAATAAATTAGAGAACCAGAAAATCAATGCAAATTTATAAAACTGGGCATCAAAATAATGTATTCAAATGAATATTTATTCATAGGAGAGTCTAGTGAAATAGGCTTGCTTAGTTCAATATGCTTGGGAAGTGTTGCATTCTATATGCTGTCATTAATGATACATAATGTCCATAAAATTGGACACTGACTCTAATAACTATGCAGTAAAATGAAGCAGTTTTAGTATTATTAGTTATTATTATTACATAGAAGGATAAAGCCAATGGCAAACTAAAAATTCCATAGGTGCTTAATGAATATAGGTTTTAAAATATAGTTAGTATAAGGTGAAAGTTGAGTGAAGCAGGAGGATGAAGTGAGTGAGCGGGTGTAGAAATCTTTGGCCTGAATTGAGACATAGGAGTAAGAAATAATTATATATTAAATGTATATCTTACATTTGTATAATGTATAATTAATTTATATTATTATAATAATAATTAATTCTAATTAATAAGTATGTATTAAATGATATGCTTTTAATATATACTTGATATATTAAAAAGTATATCAAGCCCCAAATATATCAAGTCATAGTGAATTCTTGAAAACTCTTCTTCTAAGTAAAACGATACCTATGTAAAACAAGTTCATCATCTATTTGCTCAAATGGGCAATAGTAATGTCTCCATATGTCCTATCTCATGTAGTAGAGCCCAAGGGCATCTGCTTGCTACAGGAACATAAAGAGCCTCAGACAATTATATTAGGTCATGGGAATGACCAAATATAATTGTTACTGGTATTTGGCATATCAAATACGACACGGGCAGCTTAGCAGGCTTGCAGTGTGGGTGGCATACTCTTGTAGTCACCTCTAAATACAGCATTTATTGATGAACCGCGGCTGTATGCGAGCTGGGCTGTGATAGGCTCGTCTGCTGCTGGGTGTTGTTCTGACAAGAGGGAAGTCTGATGAGGAAGATGGCGGCCCCTCATGGAGTGGGGGGTCGTCTGACTTGTTGTGAGGCCCTGCTGGGGTGGCGGGCCAGGGCTAGAACCCGCCATCCCTCCCAGGCACCTCATGAGTGGCTGGGCACAGAGAGAGCAAGTAGCATCTCTGCCCCATGTCTGTAAGTCTCTGGATCAGCATAACTGGGCCGGATTAAAAAAAAAAAAAAACTGCTGCAGTGTGGGTGTCGATGATCTGGGCTGTGATAGGCTCATCTGCTGCTGGGTGGAGTTCTGATGAAAGGAAATCCGATGTGGAAGATGGTGGCCTTTAAAACAAGTGCTTAAATAAAAACTTTGTTTTAATCAAAAAGTGAATTTTTCCTAACTTTCTTGTAATGTGTCTGGGATGCCCAACCAGGAACACCAGATGTCGGGGATGCCACTGGGTTCCCAGGAAGTGTCAGGACAGAAGTTCCCTTCTACCTCCGAGGCCGCCAGGGAATGGATGAAAACTCACGAGTCCGGCACAGTTCCAAAGAGACCTTATAGTACAAAAGCTCTAACATCACAATCCATTATAATGAAAGAACTCTAGCTCTGGTCAGAACATACAAGAGAGCCTTAGTCTCCCACCAAAGAGAGAAGATCTCAACAAAGAGGAGTCCTACCCATAAAAAGGGAAAAAGGTCAAAAGGGCCTGAGTCAGTCCTCTTATATACACCAAAGTAATCTGTTACAGGGAGGGTCATGTCAACAAAGAAGCCTAAACAGATCGTAGAAGGGCAGTGCCACACCCCTATTACAGGTATAAACAAAGGTTAAGCCAAGTACTGATCCCTTCTATGGAGATTATCTCTTATGTAAAACACTAGAGAGAGAGAGAGAGAGAGAGAGAGAGAGAGAGAGAGAGAGAAAGAGCTGGTATAAAGTAATGCATTTTAATTTCATGGGCTTCATGTAATCTAGATGGTAACCACAATGTTCTTCTTATTATATCTGCACCAGGGTGAATCTTAGTATCTTGTTCTCTGTATTCTGAAAGGGTCACGCTCGCCTGCTTGAGAGCAAACTAGCATGATCCTTCCTATAATCTTCCTATAGTCTCAACATAGCCAGGGTGGTAGTCTCCTGGTAAATTCTAACTGTCCCATGCTGGGTGCAGTGGGTATAAAGAGGAGCTGTGCCCAATCTAGAAAACATAGTAGTCTTAGTAGATGTATAAGTCAGAAGTTATTCAAAATCAAGGTGACTTCTGTAACTGCTGCACACTCTAGCAGTGTTTACATAGAAGAGAGATCTCATTAGAATGGGGCCTGAGTGATAGTCCAGCGGGTATGGCATTTGCCTTTGCACGCGGCTAACCCGGGTTCAATCCCTGGCATCCCATATGGTCCCCCCAGCACCTCCAGGAGTAATTCCTGAGCTAAGAGCCAGGAGTAACCCTTGAGCATCGCAGGGTGTGACCCAAAAAAAGCAAAAAACAAAAACCAACAAAAAGCAAAGAATGAACTTTGGCTTAAGTTTATTAAGCTGTGAGTGGGTTAAACAGCAAAGCTCCCAGACCAGCTAACCCCTGTCATCCAACAGTAATGTATATATGAAATGTATGTAATATTATAATTTAATGTTGCTTCAGTATAAAGTACTCAAGGAAAGTATTGTACCAAAGCGAGAGTGGATGAAGCATTATTATTAAGTGAAATAATCTTATTGTAATCTTGCATTTTCATATTTATTTGAACAGCAAATGGGAATACAATAACAGGGACATAAAATGATTTCAGGGCAGGAATATCTTGCCCTGAAATCATAAATGATTTCAGGGCAGGAATATCTTGCCCTGAAATCTTGCCCTAGGCATGAAGGGTCTCAGTTTCTGTCCTCTCTCCAGCAGCTATCAACCCACAGAACAACTGTTGACAAAAGAGCCCCGAGTCTTCTGCCCTTTATAAGGTTGATAACTTCAACACATTTATTTATGATAAAATGAAAAATTGATAGGCCCAGCTCTTCTGAACTTAATGCTAGAGTCTCTCCTCTCACTGGTACCAATCTATGATTCCATCATAACACATTTCAGGTTTTTCATAAAATGGTAAGTATGGAGGGAGGCCAGGGTGATAACATGGTGGGTTGTCTGTTTGCTTTTCATGTGGCCAATTCTTGGATCAAATATTCTGTGTATTCATTACAGAAAGAACATAGTAAGACTAGTATTGTATTTTCACTTATGGAAGTCTGCTATTCAGCTTTCTGCTCTATTACTCCGTAGGGTGCCTCATTCCATTCCTTTATTTAAAAAAAAACAAGCATTCTTAGATGAATATAATATTCTTATTTGTTTTCATTTCATCACAAAAACCTGCCCTTCTTTTAAGAAGAAGGATTAAAAAATCTGTTCAATTAAGTGTGACAATATGTTGGAGCTCTCTTGGGAAAACTATACCATACGATCACCCTTCATATTTTTTTACACCATACATTTAAAATCCATATAGCAGGTGATATCTTGAGTCACAAGTTTAAGGAGTGCTGAGGAATGCAAAGTCTTAATTTATTGACTCCGAAAGAATTCAGTGAGAATTACTTTAACTCTAAGGATCATAAATCAGCTTCTAGTTCTGAGCACCAAATCATGTGAACTGGTCAAGATTGTCTGGAATAAATTCTAGAATAATTAAGTATTATTTTCTCATAGTAAAAAGAAATGAAAGATATTAATTATACTTTATAAGCAAATGCATTATTTCATTGTCCTCATTGGTGGTGGGAAATGGGCACTGATGGAGGGATGGGTGCTGGAAGACTGTATAGCTGAAACTCAAACATGAACATTTCTTTAATTGTTAAAAATTAATTAATCAATTAATTAAAAAATAAAATAAAATATTTTAAGTTTTACCATAATAAGATAATTATCATGGCTACAGTTGGCAGTGAAAGCATCAAAACCAAGCATAAATATAGAAGTACTTTATTTATAAAGAAAAGCATAGATAATGAAGTACTGCTTTTTTCATGTGTATGTAGTGGAAAAATCGAGCACAATTAATTTGGTTGCAAAGGCCAGTATAGTACTGACTCAAAAGGCACATTAGAACTTTTTTGGAGAACTAGCAATGCTTATTTATTCATATGCTTTTTGGCTTATCTGTTTTATTTATTTTATTAAAATTTCTCTATTGGATTTTACATTATAGCATATACTCTCTTATGTATACTATACTTATATAAGGGCCATAGTTTGTTATAATTTGTATGAATATTTAAATTTATGAGATAAATTTCCAAAATGTTACTAAACAGCTAACTAGAATATCTATAAAATTTATAATACTCATAATTT
Organism: Cryptotis parvus; assembly: GCA_021461705.1. Lineage (NCBI taxonomy): Eukaryota > Metazoa > Chordata > Mammalia > Eulipotyphla > Soricidae > Cryptotis > Cryptotis parvus. The sequence goes on from JAJIBD010005763.1 coordinate 34,365, forward strand.
AATTTAGTAACCCTATGTAGTACTAAGGATCAAATCTCATGATGGCAGTATATAAGGGAAGTGCCTTCACTGCTGTACAGTCTCTCAGACTGCATTTGTTTTCTTGTCCAGTAGAGTCATAGTATTAAGTTATTTCAGAGATCTATGTCTATTATTAGCACATATTGGAAGAAAATCTGATATTAGAGATACAGAATTATTTAATATATAGTTTTTAATATTTGCTGGTGATCATTGTCCTTCATAATATGTTTTTCTTGTTTTAATTGAATCACTGTGAGATACAGAGTTACAAAGCTGTTCATTATCTGGTTTCAGTCAATGTTCCAACACCCATACCTCCACCCATGTACACATCACACCACCAATATTCTAAGTTTCCCTTCTCTTCCCCCATCTCTGAGTCTCTATGGCAGACACTTTCCTTCTCTCTCTTTCTCTCTCTCTCTCATTCATTTTGTCCATTATGGTTTGCCATACAGATACTGAGAAGTTATGTTTGTTCCTTTACTTACTTTCAGCACACAGTTCTTATCCAGAGTGATCATTTCCAACTTTCTTTGTCATACTGGTCCCTTCTCTCTCCCAACTGCCTTCTCCCCAGCACTTAAGCAAGCTTCCAATGCTTGACCAATCCTCTGTTTATACTGTTCTTGGGTATTAGTCACATATTATGGGGTTTCTTTACATCCACAAATCTCCATGTCTATCCATTTATAAGCGAATTTCGAGACCTAAGTTTTCCTAAAAGCTACATAGTATTCCATTGTGTTAGTTGTGTAGATGTAACATAGTTCCATAGTTTCTTTAACTAGTCCTCTGTTCAAATCATGCAATATGAACTAAATAATAAAATTAAGAGCAGAAATCAATGAGGAGGAATTGCAAAAGGCAATTTGAAAGATCACTGAAACCAAGAGCTGGTTCTCTGAGAAAATTAACAAGATCAGTATATCACTAGCAAGACTCACAAAAATTAAACACAAAAATTAAACAAAAAAAATAAGAGAGATCCTAGTAAACTGAATCAGAAACTATTTGAATATAGATGTGTGTGATATGGCAAAAATTGTGACAAATAAAAGTAAAGCAATGAAAGAGTTAGAGTTAAGGAAGCAAAAATGAGTAAATAAAATAAAACAGAAATGACAATTACAACAGGAAAGAAATGGGTAAATTGTTCTGTTCCCTAGAGGAATATGTAAAGTTCACCAGTTTCGGTTACCTGGTTGGTTGCAGCAGAAACAATTATCTCACATTCATTGTAAATAACCATTTCAAATTGTGAAAATAATATAACTTTTTAGTATCACTTGTATCACTTGTCTTCCTGTTGTTCATCGATTTGCTCTAGCGGCATCACAGTAACATCTCCATTTGTCCTGTCACATGCTAGTGTAGCCCAAGGGCATGTGCTCACTCCAGGAACATAAAGAGCCTCAAACCATTCCATCAGGTCATGGGAATGAGGTTATAATTGTTACTGGTTTTTGGCATATCAAATACAACATGGGTAGCTTGCCAGGCTCTGCCATGTGGGTGGGATACTCTAGTAGTATCCTCTCATATCGTGCATTTATTGATGAACCATGCTGCCACTTTGAGATGGGGAAAGATCAGCTTTTCTGCTGGGTGGAGCTCTGATGAGCTGTGGAGTCCGATGTTTAAAAAATGGCAGCCCTCATTGTGTGGGGGGTTCCTCTGGCTTCTTGCGAGACTCTATTGGGATGGCCAACTTTCAAGTCTATGAATTTATACTGTGCTTACCCACTTGCTTATACTGGGGACCTCTTACACCAGAAAATATACAATTTAAGACTTTGATGGTTTGTATGATAGCAAGTTTATGAAATTGTAAGAACATTTACTTAAATATTTCCCATTAAATTTAGTGAGTCAAGAGATGACAGTTTTGGATTGTTTGTGAATGTATGAAAACAACACAGATCTCAGAGCTAATAAATTTCACTAGAGCTAATAAATTTCACTCCCTCCGCTAAACTGGGGCTGAGTGATAGCCCAGCGGTAGGGCGTTTGCCTTGCATGCTGCCAGCCCATGCCAGCCCGATTTCAATCCCTGGCATCCCATATGGTCCCCCGAGCACCACCAGGAGTAATTCATGAGTGCAGAGCCAGGAGAAACCCCTGAGCATTGCCGTGTGTGACCCAAAAAAGCAAAAAAATAAATAAAATAAAAAAATTTCACTAAGCTTACACTCACATACATTTCTGATCGCTGATATTTAGACTTTTTATGGTTATCAAATGTGAAGCTCTCTCTCTCTCTCTCTCTCTCTCTCTATATATATATATATATATATATATATATATCACTTCATGAACTCCTTAAAGGAATCCTGTGATAGATTTTTTCATCTCTACCAGAGTACATTTCCCAACACCAGTGTCCTGAGTTTTTATTCCATAACACCCCCACTACTCCTCCCTCAAACCTTCATCTATGGCAGGCTCCTTCCTTCTCTCTCAATCTCTCTCTCTATCTCTCTCTTTCCTTTTCATATTTTGGTTTGTAATAATGACACTTAAGGGTTCTCACTTATATCCCTTTACCTACTTTCAACACACAGTTCTAGTCCAGCATCACCATTTCCAACTATTCTTGTCGTACTGGTCCCTTCTCTATCTTACCTACTCTCTGTCCCCCTCCCCACACACACAGAAATGCAAACACACTTGTGATAGATTCCAAACCATTGACCAGTCCTCCTGGCCCATCTTTTTCTGGCCTAGCATATTAATCTCATACTATTTTATATCACACAAATGAATGCAGTCATTTTATATCTGCCTTTTTCTTCTAATTTCACTCATCACAATACTTTAAATGTCCTTCTCTTGATAGACAAGAAATTACAAGTTCCATACTTATTGTATCTCTCTTACTCTTTATTTCCTTTTCCTTTTTTTCCCACCCAATTTTTATTTGGTTAGTATGTCTCGTAACACTTGATAGTGGAGTTTCAAGAACATGGTGTTCCAACATCATATCCATCATGGAATATCAGACAATCTCTAACAACGTATCAATGTCACCCCCACCCCCAATCAATTCCATCCCAATCCTTTGGACTATTCTCCTCTCTAGTCCAATTCTCAGGGTCTTCTACCAATGTACAGTTGCTATTTTTCAATATCCCGTAATAAGAGAGACAGAAAATGTATTTGTTCCTCTCCTTCTGGCTGATCTCACTCATCATGTAATTTCTAATCCCATCCTTGCTGTAGCAAAATGCATTATTTCTTTTCATATATCTGAATAGTGTTCCACTGTATATGAAACATCATTTCATTATTTATTCATCTATTCTTGGGCTGTTTCTTTTGTCTTAGGGCCACATCTGGTGGTGCTCGGGATTTACTCCTGGCTCTGCAATCAGAGATCACTCTTGGTGGGTTCACAGGACTATATGGGGTACCAGGAATTGAAGCCGAATATTCTGTGGCAGGACAAACCATGCTACCCACTGTACTATAACTCCAGTCCCCTCTTCTATGGTTTGACTAGTTGATCTAGCCTACCATGAGAGGGATTATTAGCATGTCTCCTCTTCCTCCTCCTCCTCTTTCTCCTCCTCCTTCTTCTTCTCCTCCTCCTCCTTTTTATCCTTCTTCTCCTCCTTCTTCTTCTCCTCATCCTCCTCCTTCTCCTCCTCCTCCTCTCCCTCCTTCTTCTTCTTCATCTCCTCCTCCTCCTCCTTCTCCTCCTCCTCCTCCTCCTTCTTCTTCTCCTCCTCCTTCTCCTCCTCCTCCTTCTCCTTCTCCTTCTCCTTATTCTTCATCTTCTTCTTCATTTCTTCTTCTTTTCTTTCTTCTTCTATTTCTTCTTCCTCATCTTCATCTTCTTCATCGTTGACGTCATCATCATCTTATTATCATTATTATTGTGGTATCATCTGTATCTTATTTGGTGCCTATTATTAATTGACTTAATTTATTATTGGCATTTGATCACTTAGTCACTACATAATGTCATCACTATCACTATCACTATCACTATCCATCATCACAAGCTCTTATTTCTTATTACTCTATTTCTTATTGTTAGAAGTCTTTGGTCCAGATCTGGGGTGCTCAGGAAATATAGATGGCTCTTGTCTCAGAAATCACTCCTGACAATGCTCATGAACCATATGGAGAGAACTTAGGTTAGCAAGTACCTTACCTACTATATAAGTGTTCCAGCCCCTGAAGATGTTTTGTTTTTTGTAAAAAAAAATTTGATGTACCAAACTACCTGTCTTTTGTCAGATTACCAATTAACCAGTATGATTGTTTTTCAATCTTTTACTCTGAGCCTATATTGATCATGGCAATTTAAGTGTGTCTGTTGTAAGGAGGGGATTAGGTCTTGATTTCTGATTCACTGGGTCATCCAATGCCTTTTTATTGGGTAGTTTAGATCATTGGCATTCAGTGACAATATTCAAATAAGGAATTCCTTACCATATTTTCTTTATAAATTTTGAGTGTTTTGAAGTTTGTTTTCTTTGACCTCCCTTTACTTTCTTTGCATATACTATGATATTTTCCTCTTATCATATATTCAGATTCTATTGGCCTCTTTATATTTGTATCTCCTATTTATATTTGTTTTGATATTACCATGAAATTTACCTCTGGGATTCTGAGATTATATCCTTAGGATCTCATTGCCTTTTCCATAAGAGCATTAGCACTGCACTTATCTTACTGCATAGATAGATAGACAGACAGACAGACAGACAGACAGACAGACAGCAGGCAGACAGACAGACAGACAGACAGACAGACAGGCAGACAGACAGATAGATAGATAGATAGATAGAGATGATAGAGTAAGGTAGAGAAAGAGAGCTCAGTAGCTATTACATTCTTTAACTGATGTTTTTCTGTAAAACATTGTGTCACTTTTTTTTCTTAATGTAAGAAATAAGGGCCGGAGTGATAGTCCACCGGGTAGGGAGTTTGCCTTGCATGTGGCCAGCCCGTGCCAGCCCAGGTTCAATCCCTGGCATCCCATATGGTCGCCTGAGCACTGCCAGGAGTAATTCCTGAGTGCAGAGCCAGGAGTAACCCCTGAGCATTGCCGGGTGTGACCCCAAAAAGCAAATAAATAAATAGACAGACAGACAGACAGACAGACAGACAGACAGACAGATAGACAGATAGACAGATAGATAGATAGAGATAGATAGATAGATAGATAGATAGATAGATAGATAGATAGATAGATAGATAGATAGATAGATAGATAGATAGATAGATAGATAGATAGATAGATAGATAGATAGATAGATAGATAGATAGATAGATAGATAGATAGATAGATAGATAGATAGATAAAATAACTGAATAGAGTGTTCTTGTTTGGGAGTCTATTGAATTCAGTATATTTGCTATAATTTGCCATTCCCTTCTGACCTTTAGGATTTCATTTGATGCATCTGTTGAGTGTTTTATGGGGGTTGAATTTAAATTTGGGGAGTTTTAGATTTGCTCTTTCTGCCTTTAGGATTCTAACTCTGTCTTTTAATTTTTGCCACTCTAATTATACATTGCTTTTATTCCATTGAGTTTCTTTTGGTAGGAATTATTTGATGATGGTATATGTCACCATCGTTAAACTGAATAAAATTCTTGAATTGTTGTTGTTTTGGGTCACCCAGTGATGCTCAAGTGTACTCCTGCCTCTGTATTCAAGAATTACTCCAGGAGCTGCTTGGGGAACCACATGGGATGCTGGGGATCAAACGTGGGTTGGCTTCGTGCAAGGCAATCTTCCTACTTCTGTACAATTGCTCTAGCCATTTTCTTGTATATTTTTTCAACCAGTATCACTTGTATCACTTGTCTTCCCATTGTTCATCGATTTAAGCAGGCATCAGTAACATTACTATATGTCCTGTCACATGCTAGTGTAGCCCAAGGGCATCTGCTCACTCCAGGAACATGAAGAGCTTCAAACCATTCCTTCAACCAGTAATTTTTTCTTTTTTATCTCCTCTCCTTCTGAAATACCTAGGATATAGATTCAATTACTCTTTATGCTTTCTATTGATATCCCTTTTCTTCACTCACTTAATAATTTTTCTTCCATTTTAATGGTAGCCTCTGCATTATATAACTTCAAGCACTCTGACTCATACCTCAGCATCTAATATTCTATTCAGAGTCCCTCTATTGTTTTCATTAGTTTCTGTATTACCCTCTTTAGTCATCTCTGATTGAAGCTTTCTCACCTTTCTCTTTCTTTATTTGAAAGAAAGAGAGTAAGCAATCTCATCTATTGCTTTACTCAATTTGGTGAAGATCCTACCAATTTTGGATGCATTCATCAGGGAGTGCTGAAAGCTCTCATGTGCTTGAGTTCCTTACCAGATTTTTGTTTTTGTTCTTTTATTCAGTTAATGCCTGCACAATTCAAATTATCTGGTGCAATATGAGAACTAGATTTGAGAATCTGATTTTCTGTATGCCAAGGTTTTGAGGGTATACAATAGGCTAATTCCTCCAAAAAATGTGACTCATAAATATTGCTCAAATTTGTGACTCCAAGACTACTATATCAATGCATAACTTTCACTTGCTTGTGTCTGCCAATGGCAGTGGTCAATGCTCAATGGAATTTTGCAGCAATGGAAACGTGTGGTTGTATATCTAACGGTGCATGTAACACTGACATCTGGCATCTATTAGGTTATCTGCATTTTTGTGACACATGGCAACTTCTGTATTGCCAGAATCAAGTCAACCTGATAAATATCTTTTGGTTTAACCCTAAATTTCACTAGGTCTAGTATTCAAGACAATGTTCACTTCATTCCAGTGAGTTGTGGATTGGGGAGGGATTTGGTGATAGGTAGATGCCACTTATAAACCCACCACTATCTCACTTTTGCCAGTGATAGTGATGGAATGGGGCAATTCCAAATACTTTGAAACTGGAAACATTTTAACATTTTAATGAATATTTTAATGTCCTTAATAAATAAAATCAAGAGAAATATCTTTCAAGCTAATATTGTAGGTTGTGTAAATGCCACAATATACATTTTTAAGGAAATTCTAATTGGAATTAGAATTTATTGGCAAAAATATCATCTATTTCTGGGGCCAGAGCAATAGTCCAGCAGGTAGGGCGTCTGCCTTGCATGCAGCCAACCTGGGTTCAATGCCAGCATGCCATATTGTTCCCCAAGAACCAACAGGAGTAATTCCTGAGAAAAGAGCCAAGAGTAACCCCTGACCATTGCTGGGTGTGACCCAAAAAAGCAAAAAAAAATCATCTTATTCTAATTGAAATTATAGGCAAAAAATTTCAAGGAATTTCTTCTTGAGGATTTTAATTAAGTAAAAATTATGGTCAAATTATGTATAAAAATACTTGTTTCCTAGCATGTATAATTGACAGAAATTTCCATTTTAATTTTAATTGAAAACTGAGTATATTTTGAGACTGCCAAATCCTTACTGTCATGGAGTTGAGAGACTGAAGAAAGTCTCTTCTAAATGACATTTTGCTGAAACTCTTATAAAGAAAATTTAATCCCCAGTGAATTTCACTGCCAGGTGTTAATGCACATTTACTTTAAACAGATGTTCTGTGTCCTACACTTCTTGAATATTGCTGTTATTCTGGCAGCCTCTATAAAATGACCTTTTAAATGACCTAGGTATCCCCAATGGGAATGGTAGTAAAAAAGTCCAAACCCATGTTTGGAAGATCTACTAAATCTAAGTCTAGTGAATATTCCATGTACTATAAATTGTTTATTTTACTGCAGTCTTGGTAAAATCAACATGCTTATTTCTGTTCATTTTTTTTCTTTTTTGGTCACACCCAGCAAAGCTCGGGGGTTATTCCTGGCTCTGCACTCAGAAATTACTCCTGGCAGTTCTCAGGGGACCACATGGGATCTGGAGATTGAGCCCGTGTCTGCGATGTGAAAGGCAGATGCCCTAGCTGCTGTGCTATCACTCTGGCCCCTTTCTGTTCTCTTAAAGTGCATCCTGTCTAGGGTTATTACAAGGATCAAATGATGGTGAACATATACACACACATAGCGATATATTTACTAATTTAGAGTCTAGCATCAGTAGAACACAATGTGTTGATGTTTTAAAATATTTTAAAGAATTTATATTGTCTGTAGTAGCTATTAAAATAATGATACTTCTGTTGTACTGATACTGAAAATGACCAAGAAAGTCAGTTAAAATAACATTTATTATTATTGAGAGAATAACATCTCCCCAAGAAACACATGAAGATATCAAGGATCAGGACTTAATCTTTCTCAAGAATACCTTTTTCAGAGAACATTCTCCGTAATAGAGATATTTTAGCTGTGTTTAAGTGGGAGAATTTTGCATTTCTATAAAAATATTAGGAAAAGCTTTAATTGTTTTTTTGTTTTGAAGTTTATGCTCAAATGTCGTGAGGGCTTATTCCTGGTTCAGCACCCAGGAAATTATTACTGGTGGTGCTCATGAAACCATATGGGGTGCCAGGGATCAAGCCTGGTTCAGCTACATACAAGGCATATGCCTTACCTCTGTACAATCTCTTTATCCTGAGTAAATGTTTATTAAAAATAAAACTATTTAAAGTTAGTTCTGCAAAATATAACATTCTTTTGTCATGAAAGAATTTGGTAGTTTGTTGGAGTACAAAAGGGCTGCCCAGAGCCTCTGCATCTCACCTGGAGTGACCACCTGAAGGCCACTTTGTCCATAGGGGCAGGAAAACAATTTCGATCTGTGACTCTATGTGGCAGAATATCTTACATATATTCTATGTTAGCTGGTATAAATATCATCTCATGGTACTACAATCATCGTGGGACTGGACAGATCTGTCTAGTATTTTTATCTTGCTACTTTGGATCTCTAAGTATAATATAGTTATAATTAGATCAGAGAGATGCTCTGTTTGCCTCCTAGCAAGCAAGTGTGCTAGCTTTTAGACTCTAGTAAGTCTAAAGCCAATACCTAGAACAACAAGTGAAGTAAAGACAAGGATTTTGTGAAGTCTTGGAGAAATATATAACTAATGTAGAATATCTATGGTACAAAAACATGCCTTTTGTATGAATTCTGAGATACAGATCATCTTAGATGCCCTAACTCCACTCTGCATAGGACCTGTAGGAAACTTCAAGGGCAGACCTTGACTAGGGCAATATTAACATCTGAATGGGACTAGGTGAGGTCCTGGGCGAAGCAAATCTGAAAGAATCAGTCTTTACTGAGATCCAGTGATGTGGGCCAGGCCAGAGCTAAAGAAGTATGAAATAGTACTCTCATTCTCTCTCTCTTTCTCTCTCTCTCTGCTCTCTGCCTTCTCTCTTTCTGTGTTTGCTCTACTCTCCATTCTCTGCCCTGTTGGGACTAAGCACATGGTAATGGCCATTTTGGCCTAGAATTCTAAACCTACATGTGGCCAGGGTCCAGTCAGTAAGCTAAAATTGTATACTAGAACAAGTTTAAGTAAAGTCCTTTCTTTGAAACTTTGCTGGATTCACAAGTCTTTCTATGTCTGTAGACTGCCGATCCACTAGGGCAGAAGGGTATCCCTATCAGCTTTCCAATTTATTGGGGATCCCTGGATTCTCCAACACAGTGGTTCACTGACTTACTTTTATTTATTTTACTTTAAAAAACTTTCTTTTAAAATTAAAAAAAAGAGCTATAAACTTCCCTCTTAACACGGCTTTTGCCATGTCCCACAAGTTCTTATAATTGGTATCTTCATTTTCATTTGTTTCCAGAAATCTTTGGATTTCCTGTTTGATTTCTTCTATGACCCATTTGTTGTTCAGCAGTGAGCTGTTCAGTTTACAGGTGTTTGGTTTGACTCCCTGTTTCTGTGTACGGTTAACTTCCATTGTCAGTGCATCATGGTCTGAAAAGATAGCTGACACAATTTCTATCCTTTTTATTTTATTGAGGTATGCTTTGTGGCTCAGCATGTGGTCTATCTTGGAGAATGTTCCATGTGCACTAGAGAAAAATGTGTATTCAGCTTTTTTGGCATGAAAAGCCCTGTATATATCCACTAGCTCTCTTTCTTCCATTTCTTCCTTCAGGGCCAATATTTCCTTGGTGAGTTTCAGTCTTGTTGATCTATCCATCGTTGATAGAGCAGTGTTGAAGTCTCCAACTATTATTGTGCTACTGTTAATGTCTTCTTTGAGGTCTCTTAGCAGTTGTTTTATGTATTTTGCTGACCCCTCATTGGGTGCATATATGTTTAGTAGTGTAATTTCTTCCTGGTGTACATACCCCTTAATTAATAAGAAGTGGCCTTCGTTGTCCCTTCTAAACTTTTTCAGCCTGAAGTCTATATTATCTGATACTAATATGGCCACACCAGCCTTTTTTGGAGGAGTTGTTTGCATGGAGAATGGTCTTCCAACCTTTGACTCTGAGTCTGTGTTTGTTTTGCTTATTCAGATGCGTTTCTTGTAGACAGCAGAATGTTGGGTTCAATTTTTTAATCCATTTTGCCACTCTGTGTCTCTTAATTGGTGCATTTAGACCATTGACATTAGAGAGATTATTGTCATTGGATTTTGTGCCATCTTTCTTTTTGTGTTTGTTGTGCTTATGGGTTTGGTCGCATTAGAGTAGGCCCTTTAGTCCTTCTTTTAATGTTGGCTTTGAGTCCATGAAGTCCTGAGTTGTTGCTTATCCATGAAGTTGTGTATCTTTCCTTCATATCTGAATGTGAGCCTGGCCGGATAAAGAATTCTCGGTGAAGCCTGCAGTTCATGGAGCCTTTTCGCAATATCCCACCATTGTTTTCGGGCTCGGAGTATTTCATCAGAGAAGTCTGCTGTGAATCTTAGAGATGTTCCTTTGTATGTGATTTCCTTCTTTGATCTTGCTGCTTTCAGTATTCTATCCCTATCTATAGTTTTTGTCATTTTTATTAAGATGGGTCTTGGAGTATTCTTGTTGGAGTTTCTTTTAGCTGGTATCCTACGGGCCTCTTGGATCTTGAGGCAAGCATTCTTTAGTTCCGGGAACTTTTCAGCAATGATGGATTTGACAGTTTCTTCTTCATCAGGGTTTTCTTCTTGCCCTTCTGGGACCCCAATGATCCGTATGTTGTTTCTTCTGGCTTCATCCAATTATCTCTTGTTGTCTCTTCGGTAATTGTGAGCCTTTTTTCTATCTTCTGGTGTTGTGTAGAGAATCTTTGGAACTCGTCTTCTAGATCACTAATTCTTTCTTCAGTAGCTATTATTCTGCTATGATGGCCTACCACCATGTTTTTTATTTCATTTACCTCATTTTTAATATCTGTCATTTCCCTTTGCATTCTCCCTCACTTCTATCATGTCCTCTTGTATTTTATTGATTTTGTATTCCATTGCTCTTTGAATTCCTTTTGAATCCTTAACAGTTCTTTCCGAAATTCTTTTCAGATAGGTTATGCAACTCATTGGTATTGCTAGACTCATCTGGACCAGGGACTTCACTCACAGAGCTTGATGGAATTTTGCGTTGCTTTACCATTATGACTATTGTAGGTTGTAACTGTGAGTTCTTGGGTGACTAGATAGTACAGTTAGTAGGTGTCTGGTCTGTTTGCAGAGTTTGGGTGGGTGGCAAGGATGTAGGAACCAAGGTTCACTGGTACCTCATGCAAGGTAGGTAGTGAGAGGGTCCGCAAGGTTTTGAGTTTTGGGATGTTCCCAGAAGCTCAGGGCACAAGGGTCGGTCTGGGCTGGAATCAAGGCACTTTGCCTTGGTTCCCGTTGATGGAGTTTCTGCTCTTCCCTGGGGCAGCTTGTGGTCCACGGAGACGCAAGAATCACACACACACACCTATGGGGGTGGAGGTTTTCCCAGAAGTTCAGGGCCTCCCAGAACATCAGGAAACAAGAAAGAGCCCACATAAATAACCTTCAGCAGCTGAAGACATTAGAAAAAGACCAACAAAAGGAGCCTAACCCAGGCAGAAAAAAGGAAATAATAAAACTTAGAGAGGAAATCAATGAGTTGGAAACCAAAAAAACATTCCAAAAGATTAATGAAACCAAGAGCTGTTTTTTTTTAAAAATAAACAAGATTGACAAACCATTGGCAAGACTTGTAAGTACAGGGAAAGAGAAACCCAAATAAACAGAATCAGGAATAAAAAGGGTGACATCACAACAGAAACCACAGAAATCCAAAAGATCATCAGAGATTACTTTGAGAGCCTGTATGCCGTGAAACATGAGAATCTAGAAGAAACGGATCAATTCCTGAAGTCCTATAACCTCCCACGGCTGAAACAAGAAGACCTCCAATACCTGAATAAACCTATCACCATTGAGGAAATAGAAACAGTAATTAAAAGTCTTCCCAAACACAAAGCCCAGGTCCAGACGGATTCCCTAGTGAACTCTACCAAACCTTTAAGGAGGACCTACTGCCAGTCCTTTTCAAGCTCTTCCAGGAAATAGAAGAAACAGAAACACTCCCAAACAGCTTCTACGAGGCACATATCACCCTGATACCCAAAGCAGGGAGAGACAACACAAAGAAAGAAAACTACAGACCAATATCCCTGATGAACACAGATGCTAAGATCTTCAACAAAATACTAGCAAACAGAATCCAAAGACTCATCAAGAAGATTATACATCATGACCAAGTAGGATTCATCCCGGGAATGCAAGGATGGTTCAACATTCGCAAGTCAATCAACATAATACATCATATCAATAAAAGAAAAAATAAAAACCATATGATCCTTTCAATAGACGCAGAAAAAGCATTTGACAAGATCCAGCACCCGCTCATGATTAAAACGCTCCAGAAAATGGGAATTGAAGGGACTTTCCTCAAGATAGTTACAGCCATCTACCAAAAGCCCACAGCAAGCATCATTCTCAATGGGGAAAAGTTGAAAGCCTTCCCCCTGAGATCAGGGACAAGACAAGGTTGGCCCCTCTCAACTCTTTTGTTCAATATAGTACTGGAAGTACTTGCCATAGCAATCAGAGAAGAAAAGGACATCAAGGGCATCCAGATAGGCAAGGAAGAAGTCAAGCTATCATTATTTGCAGATGACATGATATTATACCTAGAGAACCCTAAACTCTCCTCCAAAAAACTCCTAGAAACAATAGACGCATATAGTAGAGTGGCAGGATATAAAATCAACACCCAAAAAGTCAGTGGCTTTCCTATACACAAATAACAAAAGAGAAGAAAGGGATATTAAGGAAACTATTCCATTCACAATTGTGCCACAGAAAATCAAATACCTAGGAATCAACTTACCCAAGTATGTAAAGGACCTGTACAAAGAAAACTACAAGACACTGCTCCAAGAGATAAAGGGGACACAAGGAAATGAAAACACATTCCCTGTTCATGGATGGGGAGAATCAACATTGTCAAAATGGTAATACTCCCTAGAGCTCTGTACAGATTCAATGCAGTCCCTATGAGGATATCGATGACATTCTTCAAAGATATTGAACAAACGCTCCTGAAATTTGTATGGAACAATAAACCCACAAGGATAGCTAAAGCAATCCTCGGGAAAAAGACGATGGGAGGCATCACCTTTCCCAACTTCAAACTGTACTACAAGGCAGTAGTAATTAAAACAGCATGGTATTGGAATAAAAACAGACCTGTGGACCTATGGAATAGAATTGAGTATCCTGACACCAAACCTCAAACGCATGATCATTTAATCTTTGATAAAGGTGCAATGAGTCTAAAATGGAGTAAGGAAAGCCTCTTCAACAAGTGGTGTTGGGAAAACTGGGCAGCAACATGTAAAAGAATGAATTTGGACCTGTGTCTAACACCATGCACAAAAATCAGATCAAAATGGACTAAAGATCTCAATATCAGACTTGAATCCATAAAGTACATTGAAGAAAATAGAGGAAAAACCCTCCACGACATTGAAGCTAAAGGCATCTTCAAAGGTGAAACATCACTAACAAAGCAACTAGAAGAAAAGATAAACATATGGGACTACATGAAACTAAAAAGCTTCTGCACCTCAAAAGAAACAGTGACTAAGATACAAATGCTGTCCACAGAATGGGAAAGAATATTCACACAATACCCATCTGACAAGGGGTTAATATCCAGGATATATCAGGCACTGGTAGAACTTTACAAGAAGAAAACAAACAACCCCATCAAAAAATGGGGAGAAGAAATGAACAGAAACTTCAGCAAGGAAGAAATTCGAATGGCCAAAAAACATATGAAAAAATGCTCATCATCACTAATCATCAGAGAGATGCAAATCAAAACAACAATGAGATACCACTTTACACCACAGAGACTGGCACATATTCAAAAGAGCAAGAACAACTAGTGCTGGCGTGGATGGGGGGAAAAGGGGACACTCATCATTGTTGGTGGGAATGCCGGCTGGTACAGCCTTTCTGGAAAACAATATGGACTTTCCTCCAAAGACTAGAAATTGAACTCCCATTTGACCCAGCCATACCACTCCTGGGAATCTACTCTGGGAAAACAAAAATACGCAGCGGAAACACCATCCCTACTTTTATGTTCATAGCAGCATTATTCACAATAGCCAGAATCTGGAAGCAACCAGAGTGCCCGAAAATCGATGACTGGATAAAGAAGCTTTCGTACATCTACACAATGCAATACTATGCAGCTGTTAGGAAAAATGAAGTCATAAAATTTGCCTATAAATTGATGGACATGGAGAAGATTATGTTGAGTGAAATTAGCCAGAAGGAGAGAGACAGATACAGAATGACTGCATTTATTTGCATGGCATAAATTTATATGTACATATTATGATACCAATATCCAAGGTCAAGTGAAACATATATCACGAGGTCTTGTCAAAGGTGGAAATTATCACAAACGTGTGGGAGTCAGAGTTTAGGTAAGACAGAAAATGGAACAGGGTGCTAATAATAGTCGAGGGTACTAATGCCAACCTAGAACTGAGCATTAAATAGAGGCAAAAGGATACACATGACAACCTTTTAATGTATGTTCTGTAATCCATATTCTGGAAGGGAAGCAAAAAGAGAAAGAGAGAGAAAGGAAAAGAAATAAAGAACCTGCCATGGAGCAGGGCTGGGGAAGGGGGAGGGAACCGGGGATGTTGGTGGTGGGAGATGGGCACTGGTGGAGGGACGGGTGCTGAAACACTGTATGACCAAAACCCAAACATGAACTTTTTAATTGTATATCTTTTTATTTGTATATCTCACGGTGGTATAATAAAATACTTAAAAAAATAAAATTAAATTAAAAAAAACTTCTGTTATTACCTTTGTACTGAGCTATTCTTAAGTAGCTTAAAATCTTTGAAAATCGCTTAAGAAAATAAAATGTGTTATTTATTGGTTTAGTTTTTGTGTACTGGGGGATAGAGCATACCTGGTTGTGCTTATGGTTTCCTCCTGGATCTGTTCTAGATATAGTCCCTGGTGGTCTTTTTAGCAAATTGAAAGACATATTCCTACAAATTTAAGAAAATCAAAACTCTGGTTTATCAATCCAGAGGCAAATACTGGAACAGATATTTGCTTTAGTATTTAGAAAATATAATTAAATTAAATCAAAATAACTTTATGCAACTGTAATTTTAATTCTATATAGTATGGAGACCTATCTGCTTAGAGGACTAAATATGGTGTAAGGGCTATACCCCAGGTCTGCTGTGTGGAAGGCAAGAACCATACCCACTGTACTGTATCTTCAGCCCCCATCAAGAAGGAATTTTAAAGGTCAAATGTTAGCACCACTGGATTTATTTTCAGTGTCATTGTGAAATCTCAACAAATCTCATGTTTTGTAAATTATTCTCATTCAGCTGTTTGCATGGAAAACGCATATACTAATTTTTTTTATACTCCACAACAGAGGATCTATTTTGTCTCTACATGTGGTGATACCACCTACATTTGTCAAAATTGTGTATATGAAGAAAGTTAAAAATGAAAACTGGGGGTTTTTTGAAAATGAAAAATGTTGGAATGCATGTGGTGTAAAAGGAACACTCATGTACTGCTAGTCAGATCATCACCTGATGTGGTCTCTATGGAAAAGAATATGGAGAATTCCTAGTTCTCCAAGAACTAGGATTGGAGTTCCTATTTGACCTTACCATTTATCTTCTAGTATCTAACAATACCTGTCCCCTCACACACACACACACACATACACACACATACACACATACACGCATACACAAAAATAACATTACATAGAAATGATATTGGCATACCTATGTATATCGGTGCTCCTAAAACAATATCCAGGATATGGAGGTAACCCAAACACTCAACAACAGTAAATGGATAAAAAATGTTGTGGTATAGGAACACAGTGTAATGTTATGCAGTCACTAGAAAAATTAGTATGTTCATATGGTAGTAGGGAGAAATGAATAAATTTTGGTCAAAAAAAACAACTTTCAAAGCAGTTAATTTCTGAAAATGTTGTAAATAATATAAAACGTGCTAGTGATGGTTCATAATGCTATAATGAGTAACTGAACTTGTGAAAAGCCTAAAAATTATATTTCCTTAACGAAGATTTAAAATATGTGACGATTAGAATATGTATGTTAAAAAAGCAGTGGCTTAATGGTGGGAATTCCTTCAACAAGGTACAATAAATCGTTATGCTTATTTAATTTTACTTGGAAATATTACTTGGAAATTTTATGTATATTTAATTTTACTTGGAAGCTTTATCATGATAAAACTGAAAAAAACTTCTTGACATACTTATTTTAGCAAAATTTTATACTAAGAATTTTACAGTCACTTTTTTTATTTTTAAAATTTGTTCCTTAGATTTGTCTCAAGCAAGATGGAAATGGGGAGCATATTATGTTTTTGAGATATAGGGCAAGGGTTTTGATATCAATAAAGCATATTTATATAAAGATGTAATTTTGTTTGGGTAATATAAGACTCTTGAGAGGTATTGATTAGGATTGACACAATGTTGGAAAGAAATAAGACAAAGATAAAGGAGACATAGATTACCAAAACTGGTATTTTAAATAATTTTTATCATAAACAAAATGTAGGAAAATATATTAGTATATTTTAGATATGTCGCTAGTATGGAAAAGGTAATGGACCAAAAGAGGAGAAAGCAGTTTCAAATGTCTAAGACTAGAAGAATAATATTGATCCAAATTATGATTACTTACCTATACTAAAGTTCTAAAATTTATGAAAAGCTATGCATAACATTTTTCCTTTGGGTTTTATAAATCTTAAGTGCCTATTGAGTAAATATCTTCCATATGTATGTGAATACCTGTCGGGAACGCCGCCGGGTTCCCCGACAGTGTCAGGACAGAGGTTGTCTTCTACCACCGAGGACGCCGGAGAACAGATGAAAACTCACAAGTCCGGTGCAGTTCCAAAAATGGCTTTTTTTTTCTCCTTTTTTAAAATTTTTTTTATTATACCACCGTGAAACATACAATTACAAAGGTGTTCATAATTGGTTCTTGGTAATACAGTATACCAGCACCCATCCCTCCACCAGTGCCCCATTTCCACCACCAATGTACCCCACCCTCCCGCCCACCCCCATGCTGCCTTAATAGCAGGTACCCCAGTTTCCTCTCTTTCTCTCTCTCTCTCTCTCTATCTCTGCATCTCTCTCCCTCTTATTTTACACATTGTGGCTAGTCCTGCAGATATTTAGAGTTTATCACTTAAGTCTCTTTGTGTATATTCAATGGTGAGTTTTAATCTGACATTACCATTTCCCACATTTAGTAAAACACTGGTATCTATTTATGTCGTATTAATGAATGCAGTCATTCTATATCTGTCCTTTTCCTTCTGACTAATTTCACTCAGCATGATAGTCTCCATGTCCATCCATTTGCAGGTAAATTTCATAATTTCATCTTTTCTGACAGCTGCATAGTATTCCATAGTGTAGATGAACCACAGTTTCTTTAGCCAGTCCTCTGTTCTCGAGAATTTAGGTTGTTTCCAGATTCTAGCTATAGTGAATAGCACATGACATCGAAACAAAAAGTGTCTTTAAAGACGATACACCACTGAACAAGCAAATGAAAGCAAAGATAAACAAATGAGATTATATAAAATTAAAAAGCTTCTGCACCTCAAAAGAAAGGGTGACCAAGATACAAAGACAATCCACAGAGTGGGAAAGGATATTCACCCAATACCCATCTGACAAGGGGTTAATATCCAGGATATATCAGGCACTGGTAGCACTCCACAAGAAAAACAGCCAACCCCATCAAAAAATGGGGAGAAGAAATGAACAGAAGCTTCCAAAAAGAAGAAATTCGAATGGCCAAAAGGCATATGAAAAAGTGTTCTTCATCTTTAATCATCAGGGAGATGCAAATCAAAATAACAATGAGGTACTATCTCACACCACAGAGACTGGTACACATCCAAAACAGCAAGAACAACCGGTGCTGGTGTGGATGTGGGGAAAAAGGGACTCTGATTCACTGTTGGTGGGAGTGCTGACTGGTCCAGCCCTTTTGGAAAACAATATGGGCATTCCTCTGAAAACTAGATATTGAGCTCCCATTTGATCCAGCAATAGCAGTCCTGGGAATATACCGGAGAGACCGAAAAACACATAGCAGAAACACTATCTGTACTTCTTTATTCATCTCTGCGCTATTCAAAAATGGCTTTTAATAGTACAAAAGCTCTTCCACAACACTCCAATATAATGAACAAACTTTAGCTCTGTTCCAAGCTTAGACCATACAAAAGAGCCTAAGTCTCCCACCAAAAAGAGAGAGGATCTCACCCGAGCTGAGTCTTACCAGAAGAAGGAACAAAATGCCAAAGAGCAAAAGGCCAAAAGCCAAAAGCCAAAAGCTGCAGGAGCCAAAAGCTGAAGGCTGAGGAACCAAAAGGCAAAAGGTGAAGGGGCCTTAAGTCAGCCCCTTATATACACCAAAATAATCCAACCAGTAGGGGCATGTCAACAAAGAACAGAGTGTAGTGCCACACCTTATTTCAGGTATAAACAAAGGTTATGCCAAGGACTAAGGAGATTTTCTCTTATGTAAAACACTGGAGAGAGAGGGCTGATATAAAGTAATACATCTTAACTTCATGAGCTTCATGTAATCTAGATGGTACCCACAAGGTCCTTCTCATTATTATCTGCACCAGGGTGATTCTGAGTATCTTGTTCTCATGTACTGAAAGGGTCACTCTCGCCTGCTTAGAGCAAACTAGTATGATCCTTCCTATAGTCTTCCTATAGTCTCAGCGTAGCCAGGGTGGTAGTCTCCTGGTAAATTCTAACTGTCCCACGCTGGGTGCAGTGGGTATAAAGAGGAGCTGTGCCCAATCTAGAAAACATAGAAGTCTTAGTAGATGTATAAGTCAGAAGTTATTCAGAGTCAAGGTGACTTCTGTAACTGCCACACCCTCTAGCAGTGTTTACATAGAAGAGAGGTCTCATTAGAATGAAACTTGACTTAAGTAGATTAAGCTGGGAGTGGGCAAAACAACAAAACTCCCAGAATAGCTAAACCTGTCCTCCAACAAATACCCAAGTGCATGTGAAGAGCCAAGCCTGTGTATTGATGAGTACTGAAGGCATATTCTTCAGGTGTTCGTGTCTGACTTTGTCTGGTTCAGGTGCTGTTCACTTCTTTACCAACGAAATGCCATGTTGGATTTCAGAAGAGAGAATGTTGGTAATGACATATCCATCCTGCTTAATTTGGTATGTGGGCAGATGGATGTGGCTATCAAAGAGATCTGAGTAGAAGTCATGGTTAATCTTCTCCATTGCCTTTCTGAAGATGTGATAGATCCATCAGGACGCCGGAGGGCAGTAATCCTGGTCGCCTAGTTGGCCAAGGACAGGCGGTTATTGAGAATGCTTTTCCCAGCTTCTGCTGCATCAGCCAGTATTTCTGCTCTTCTCTCTTCGAGGTCTCCTTTATCGCTTCTCTGCACTGCTTTGCAAGCTTGGGCTTTAGCATTTGGTTACCTGACTCCCACCTTGTCACATTGGTGAATGAGCTCGAGAGTTTTTGAAGACAGGCATCCTTTTGTCTCTTTCTCTCAGTGTTCTTCACCCAATCTTGAAGGTGCTGAACCAGTCGGTTGTATTCTTCATCAATTTCATCAATGATGGCATCTTCCCATGTTTCCACATGGTGCCAAAGAGTTCCCAGTTTGTGGGCATTCTGAGAGTTTTCTTCTTAAACTTTGCTGCCTTTTTCCCCTGTTCTGTGAAGTAAAATTTTGCACTGATCCTCTTTGGAATTTTGGGATGACAGCGACATTGATCACGCAAACCCAAAACCGTTGATTGAATATGAAAAGGTCAATTTCATTGTGTAACTGTCTACCAGGAGATTCCAACGTCCAACGTTTCTGGAACTGAAGTTACAGAAGACTGAATCAATGATGTTTATTAAAAATTAATATATTAGACTCTGGAGATACCATAAAGGGATTAAGGAACATGCTTTATATGCCACTGACCTTAGTTAAATCACTGGCCCAAAGCATTCCCTGAGCATCCATGCACAGACACATAGAGGATCTTACCTTTTTGGGGCATCCCAAATAATACCAACTTCCATGGGGTCAGAACAGCAAAACCTCCCCTTAATTTCACATAATTCTGTGAGACACAACACCCCACGAGAGCATTGCTTACAAGCCTCCACAAATTAATTTAGACTAAAAATATTTCTCTTATTTTACCCTTATTATTATTCTCTTATTCTTGTTTTTATTCTCTTGTTATCTTATTGTTACTCCATTATCATTATTACCTGTAAGTGAAACAGGTGAAACATATTATGCCACTATTATGAATTTACCTCTTAGATTCACTGCTACTCCAGCTCTTTATAGTAACAGCAGTGATAGATGTTCTTCTTCTTCTTTGCATTTTTCCCAACAAAATTTTTCCTGGAATTTTCTGCTTACAGTAGATAAAAGCTGACCAGTTCTTTTGAAGTTGAAACCAGAATTGACAGCCTAGATCACCTGCCTAATGGATTCATCCTTTTCTCATGTTGCCCTTACAGTAACTGTGTGCAAACTTGGCCACTGAGAAGCACTTACACACATCTTCCCTAATGGTGATTATTTTGTCCTCTAGTTTTATGAGTCAGTATAAATGCTAGATGGAGATATTTAGTAGAAGAGCGAAAAGGTAAGATGACTCAAAGTAGCTTCATGAAAAGAAGAGCTTTCTGTTTTAATGTTTGTTTTATCGCTTTGCAGCTTTGCTTATGTGCCCTGATTTGTGCTCAAGCAGATTGCAAACACTTATTGAACAGCTCCTCTAGACAGCACAGTGGTCCAATTTCAGCTTTTGTTTGTATTTCTTAAAAATAGTGTATCTTGCTCTTTCAAAAAGTCCATCCTAAGGAACTTATCCCTTAAAGGATCTGATGGCAAACAGTTATGAATAACAGAGAAAATATTTAAAATTAAGAAATACTTAAAATTAATGGCATAATTTTTTTATGTTCAGATATTAGATGCCGCACATCCAGGTGCACAGTTTTTGGTAACATACAGTCAATTTAAATAAAATGGAATGAGTTTTCTCTTGGAGCAAGTAACCAGATAGTGAATCAAGGGAAAAACTACTGAGAGAGTGCTATCGTCTTGATTTTTCTGTTTTCCTGTTTCTAAGCTTTTATTTAAGGAAATCATAAGCTGACATTGAATTAGTTAATTTTTTAATTGGTTCTTTTCCCAGCATTCTTTCAGCACTTTTCTTTTCTTTGTTTTCCAAAAACCAGTAACAATCTAGACCTCATTCCCATGACCTGAATGAATTTTTTGAGGCTCTTCATGTTCCTGGTGCAAGCAGATACCCTTGGGCTACACTAGCACACAACTGGAAGTATGGAGATGTTACTGGTGCCCACTTGAGCAAATCGATGAACAATAGAAAGACAAGTGGTACAAGTGATACAATATTTTATTTAAGAAAACCATATGCTGGCATTGAATTAGTTAATTTTTAATTGGTTTCTTTTCTCAGCATTTCTTTCCGCCCATTTCTTTTTTTTGTTTTGTTTTGTTTTCTTTTTTCTTTGTTTTTGACTATTGGGTCACACCGGTTGTGTTCAGAACTTATGCTCTGATCATTCGTGGAGGGACTGGGGGACCATTTAGGATTGTGGAAATTGTCCCTGCAAAGGCTGTGGGCAGGCCAAGTACCCTATCCACTGTACTATCTCCGCATCCTTTTTCCTCACTCTTTCCTAGCCCTCTTTAAATTTTGGTTCATGATATATAAAGTGTAGTAAAATACCATATTTCCTGGTATATTGTAGAAAGCTTTACATTCTCGTATTCAATAACTTATTTTACGTACTTGTATGTTTCCATTTGTATTTTAAAAACTATATTGAATAGTAAAATGTCTTTAAAGCCTAAGTATTCCCATCATTTTAAGGCACCTAAAAAACAACCTTTTGGTCAATATTATTTCAGTTGCAGGTGATAGCAATTTAAACTAGAGTTTATAAGAGAGAAAGAGGAGAGTGAAATGGATAGTTTTATGTAATAATAAAGACTTTATTGGGTGACTTATCAAAACTAAACAAAACAGAACATAGATCTTACTTCACATATATACCCAAATGGTGTGAGTGTGCCCATTTTCTGTTCTATTTTTCAGTTGTTTCTTTCACCTTTTAGGATTACTTCTCCTCTTGCTTCCCTGAAAAATGGCTAAACAGCAAATTCACATTTATATCTTTTCACATTTATATCATTTCATTTATATACACAGAAATGCCTGTGTATCTTTCTTTAAAGTTCTATCAATAGTCTAAGGGTTTATATTCTTCTGAGTTTACCCTCTTCAGGGTTTATGTTCTTCAGGTCATGTGCTTGTTTCCAAGCTCCCAGTGACTGGTCCAACCACATGTCCACTCTGAAAGCTGCTTATTAGATTAACCCAGTGTAAAATGCATGGAGTTTTAAACACGGGGGATATATTTCCAAAATATGTAGGGTTCTTTAGTCAGCGGGAACGAAGGTAAAAATAACACAGAAGGAATGATGGGTGACTTGTTGGTAGAGGTCCTGCCCTGAGCCATGAGATCATGTGTTAAGTCACAGGCACCACCCCACATGCCGAATATAATACAGGTCCAAATCCAGCTAAAGCAAGTACCATAAATGAGCTCTCCAGCACCACAACCTAACATATAGGAAGCCGTTTGTAGCAGCAGAAACAGCGAAAAGGAAGTGAAGGGGGAAATAAAAGTCCTACACAGTCCATTCCCTTTATTTATTTTTTTTTTTTTTGCATTCAGGTACTACAGTTAGTGCTTTGTCGCTTTCTCGTGATTTTCAAAAGATAAAGAATGGATTGCTGTAGAATATTGTATGTTCTGAATAGTGAAATATATCTGCTAATTTACTCTAAGCCAGACTGGCATATGCCTATAAATTGGAAAGAAGGAAAATACTTTTGTTTCCTTGAGTGTCAACTCTCATCAAACCACAGTCACACCAGAGAAAATAGTGCTGCCTGAAAGTTGGGTGTTCATGATCTAGTGATCAACGACCTAACAAATCTGATTTATCAATTGCCCTAAGACATTATTCTGTCTCTAAAAATGTTTAAAAGTTGCCAAAACTTTTTAAATAGTGGCATTTAAAGACTACTTCAGAAGTATTTGAGTCAAATCCATGCTCTGGTATTTAAATGCTGTGTTAGGAAAGACTGAATGCATTCACTTTCTGTTTTCTTTCCTGTAAATAGGATAAGTTGTAAAATACATTCTCTAAAATCTATTCCAAAGTAGTTATTCTTATAGCATTGCTCTCTGGGAATAATGTAAAAACTAAAGAGAACTTGTGGCCAGAGCAATAGTACAGCTGGTAGGGCTTTTACTTTGCATGTAGCCAACTCAGCTCGAGGTCTGGCATCCGGTATGGTCCCCTGAGCACTGCTAGTATTCCTGAGTGCAGAGGCAGGAGTAATCACTAAGCATCACCACGTGTGACCCAAAAAAGCAAATATATATACATATATATGTGTATATATATTTTCTTTATGTATATTATTATTTATATACATATATAAATAAAATTGCCAGTTCTAACCAGGCAACACATTCTATTTAAAAAGAAAACAACTAAATAGAATTCAATATAATTACAAAACAATTGCAAGAGTTTTATACCTTCCTTCCTCCCACACCTTCCTTCCTTCCTTCTTCCTTTTTTTCCTCCCTCCTTCCTTCCTTCTATTCTTCCTTTATGTCTTTCTTCTTCATGTACCCAAATGTGCTTGGGGAAATATTCTCTGGTGTAAAACAATACACTATTTAGGGTCATAAACTCAATGCAGGGGTGTCCTTAGTGCAAAGTTCATTCTGCTGTGAAATAGCAAATAATGAACCTAGTTTCAAATTTATTCTCTAAATCATTTAAAGTTGTGATGAATTAGCAACACTATCGCTACTCAAAATTTCTGATTCTCTTTCCCAAAGTTTTGGAGTCAACAATAGATTTTTATTATTATTACAATCACTAAATGAAATGAAAGGTATGTGTCATCTTTCTCAGCCTATGTTAACCTGGGGGGTTCTATAATTAAATACATTGGGCTGGAGAGGTAATATAGCAGAGAATCCACTTATTTTGCATGCAGCTGGTATGGATTCAGTTCCTAGCACTCTGTATGGTTACCAAGCACTGTTAGGAATGATCCTTGAATAAAACACCCATTTACCCCATCAAAACACACACACACACACACACACACACACTCATTCATACTCACACACACAAACAAAATTAACTGCCTAAAACTTCTTTAAATTACTTAAATCTCTCGGTTAATTTTATAATATTCTAAATATAAAACACAGAAAATGCATGTATGTGATATCTAATCAAATTTTATAATTGAATTTTAATTTTATAAATATTTTCATGTGTAGAAATTTTACTATCTTTATTTTATCTGATTTCAGTAGAATACTATTAATCACTCATGTACGTGGCTGCTTCAAAAACTCCTGATTTTGCTTTCAGGAATCAATTCTTTGTGGGGCTCTGGGGTCCATGTGATGAACCCAGGTCATCTTCATGCAATGCAAGCACCCTACCCTTTAGTTCTTTACAGGTGAGGCTTCAGCTTTATAGTCTCTTCAAAGATAATGTGTTTATATATCATTTGCATCACTTGTATTACTTGTCTTCCCATTGTTCATTGATTTGCTCGAGTGGGCACTAGTAACTTCTCCATACCACCTGTGTAGCCCAAGGGCGTCTGCTTGCTCCAGGAATAAGAAGAGCCTCAAACTATTTCTTCAGGTCATGGGAATGAGGTCTATAATTGTTACTGATTTTTGGCATATCAAATACAGTACGGGTCGCTTGCCAGGCTCTGCCATGTAGATGGTACACTTTCAGTAGTAGGCTCTCATCTCTAGCTTTACTGAAGAACCTCAACAGGGAGAGATCTGCTTTCCTCTTAGGTAGAGCTCTGAGGAGCTGTGGAGTCCAAATGTTGAGAATGACTGACCTCATGGTGTGGGGGTTCCCCTGGCTTCTTGCAAGGTGCATTGGGATGACAGGCCAAGGCTAGAGCCTTACTAGAACTGTATACTGTGTATAAATGTGAAAGATCCTAGGAAGGACCTGGTCCTAATTTCCAGTATTATCTAAGACTGCTGTGCGGCCATGGAGCGGCCCTACACCAAAACAGCTGTGGGTCTGGAGTGCCTTTCTTCCACGTTTCTTGGCTGTGGTGGTTGGGAACTCTCAGCCACACCTTCCAACATGGAAGTGGAGGAGTGAGAGGAGGAGACCAAATCATCTCTCCAAGTTTGGCCTAACGTGATCCTCCCGACACAAGTGAGCGAAACCTTGGAGCTCTCTTTTTGGACTCGGCCAGGGGCTGCCCGAGCCATTTACTGGCTTCTGTAGCTCCATGGGATGCTCCTATGTGGGGCTGAGCAGCGCAGCTGTGGGTCTGATGTGATTGGGTGTGGAGTGTCTCTCTTCTGGTGTTACTGGCGCAGCTATGGGTCTGGAGTGTCTCTCTTCCGGGTTTGCTGGTTGTTTTGGTTGGGAGCTTGTAGCCATGCCTTCCAACATGGAGGTGGAGGAATGGGAGGAGGAGCCCAAATTCTCTCTCCAAGTCTGGCCAGCGTGGCCCCCGCACAAGTCAGCAAACCTTTGGAGTTATGTTGGGCTGTTTATATATATATATGTATATATATATATGTATATATATATATATATATACACACACACATATATATGTGTGTGTATATGTGTGTGTATGTATATACATATATATTTATAAATGTTTAGTAACATTTCTATAGCAAAGTTACCATATTGTGTAGTAACCTGTGATAAAAAGCAAAGTATTAATAACATGAAGGTTGCTTGACATGTTAAATAATATATTCAATCACACTTTATCATATTAATTAAAAGTATCACTGTTCATATGATGTCACATTGAAATTGGTCCCCAAGAGAGAAAATATTTCAATAATGTAATTTAACTACAGTTTATAATATTTATATGTGTGAGTATGCGAATGTTATAGTTTATCTATATCAGCTTAACCATTTTGTGCAATTTTTAGGCTTTATGTTTTGTGTTTCTGAGGTCAAGTGATGATGCTCTTGACACTGAAAGACAGTATAGGGGGTTACAGTTCAATCCCAGCACTGCATATTTCACCAAGCACTTCCAGGAGTAATCCCTGAATATAAAGTCAGAAATAAACTCTGAGCACCACTGGGTGTAGCTCAAACACCAAACAAAAAGAGGATTGGAGAAATAGTACAAGGCAAAGGTGTTTGTCTTGCAAGCAGCCAGTCTATATTCCATCCTCTGTACTCCATATGGTCTCCAAACTCCACCAGGAATGATCCCTGACCACAGACCAAGTAGTGCTTCCTGAGCATTGTTGGAAGTGCTCCCAAAACAAAACAAACTCTAAATAAAGGTGGTCTCCAACATTTTATAATTAAAATCAAGTCAAGATTATTGTTTAATAGAGTGCAATTTTATAACCTTTACTAATACTTTAAAAGTTACTTTAGTAAAAAATAAATAAAAATAAATATAAAATTATCTTTATAAATAAAATTTTATTTATAACTTTAATATGTATCACTGAAGTATAGATATATTTCATATATATGTGTATATATGAATATGAATGTGTGTATATATATTTCTACTGAGTCCTATTTTGTACACAAACACTTCTACTTATATATCTGGGTCGTGAGTAGAAAGGTTTATTTAGGAAGTTTATGTTACTAGTTTACTAGTTTACTAGTGACTAATTAGTTACTAATTAGTGGCTATGTTAATGTCTGCTTTTACCTTTTTTTTCTTTTTTTATTTTTTTATTTTTAAAATTACAAAGATATACAATTAAAAAGTTCATATTCTGGGTTTTGCTGCAAACAGTGTTGCAGCACCCATCCCTCCACCAGTGCCCATCTCCTGCCACCAACGTCCCCGGTTCCCTCCCCCTCCCCAGCCCTGCTCCATGGCAGGTTCTTGATTTCTTTCCATTTCTCTCTCTTTCTCTTTTTCTTACCCTCCAGACAATGGATTACAGAACATACATTAAAGTGTTGTCATGTGTATCTTTTTGCCTCTATTTAATGCTCAGTTCTAGGTTGGCATTAGTACCCTCAACAATTGTTAGCACACTGTTCCATTTCTGTCTTACCTAGCCTCTGAATCCCACACGTTTGTGATAATTTCCACCTTTGACAGGACCTCCTGATATATGTTTCACTTGACCTTGGATATTGGTATCATAATATGTACCTATATATTTATGTTATGCAGATAAATGCAGTCATTCTGTATCTGTCTCTCTCCTTCTGGCTAATTTCGCTCAACATAATCTTCTCCATGTCCATCCATTTGTAGGCAAATTTTATAACTTCATTTTTCCTAACCGCTGCATAGTATTCCATTGTGTAGATGTACCAAAGCTTTTTTATCCAGTCATCGATTTTCGGGCACTCTGGTTGCTTCCAGATTCTGGCTATTGTGAATAATGCTGCTATGAACATAAAAGTAGGGATGGTGTTTCCGCTGCGTATTTTTGGCTTCCCAGAGTAGATTCCCAGGAGTGGTATGGCTGGGTCAAATGGGAGTTCAATTTCTAGTCTTTGGAGGAAAGTCCATATTGTTTTTCCAGAAAGGCTGTACCAGCCAGCATTCCCACCAACAATGGATGAGTGTCCCCTTTTCCCCACACCCACGCCAGCACTTGTAGTTCTTGTTCTTTTGAATATGTGCCAGTCTCTGTGGTGTAAAGTGGTATCTCATTGTTGTTTTGATTTGCATCTCTCTGATGATTAGTGATGATGAGCATTTTTTCATATGTTTTTTTGCCATTCGAATTTCTTCCCTTGCTGAAGTTTCTGTTCATTTCTTCTCCCCATTT
The DNA here is from genome assembly GCA_021461705.1 of Cryptotis parvus. Lineage (NCBI taxonomy): Eukaryota > Metazoa > Chordata > Mammalia > Eulipotyphla > Soricidae > Cryptotis > Cryptotis parvus. The sequence continues at coordinate 62,809 of JAJIBD010005763.1, forward strand.
TTTGATGGGGTTGTTTATTTTCTTCTTGTAAAGTTCTACCAGTGCCTGATATATCCTGGATATTAAACCCTTATCAGATGGGTATTGGGTGAATATTCTTTCCCATTCTGTGGACTGCTTTTGTGTCTTAGTCACTGTTTCTTTTGAGGTGCAGAAGCTTTTTAGTTTCAGGTAGTCCCATATGTTTATCTTTTCTTCTAGTTGCTTTGTTAGTGATGTTTCATCTTTGAAGATGCCTTTAGCTTCAATGTCATGGAGGGTTTTTCCTATATTTTCTTCAATGTACTTTATGGATTCAAGTCTGATATTGAGATCTTTAATCCATTTTGATCTGATTTTTGTGCATGGAGTTCGACACAGGTCCAAATTCATTTTTTTACATGTCGCTGCCCAGTTTTCCACAACACCACCTATTGAAGAGGCTTTCTTTACTCCATTTTAGACTCGTTGCACCTTTATCAAAGATTAAATGATCATGTGTCTGAGGTTGGGTGTCAGGATACTCAATTCTATTCCATAGGTCCACGGGTCTGTTTTTATTCCAATACCATGCTGTTTTAATTACTACTGCCTTGTAGTACAGTTTGAAGTAGGGTAAGGTGATGCCTCCCATCTTCTTTTTCCCGAGGATTACTTTAGCTATCCTTGGGGGGTTTATCGTTCCATACAAATTTCAGGATTGTTTGGTCAATTTCTTTGAAGAATGTCATTGATATTCTCATAGGGACTGCATTGAATCTGTACAGAGCTCTAGGGAGTATTACCATTTTGACAATGATGATTCTCCCCATCCATGAGCAGGGAATATGTTTCCATTTCCTTGTGTCCTCTTTTATCTCTTGGAGCAGTGTCTTGTAGTTTTCTTTTGTACAGGTCCTTTACACACTTGGGTAAGTTGATTCCTAGGTATTTGATTTTCTGTGGCACAATTGTGAATGGAATTGTTTCCTTAATATCCCTTTCTTCTCTTTCGTTATTTGTATATAGGAAAGCCACCGACTTTTGCGCGTTGATTTTGTATCCTGCCACTCTACTATATGTGCCTATTGTTTCTAGGAGTTTTTTGGTAGAGAGTTTAGGGTTCTCTAGGTATAATATCATGTCTTCTGCAAATAATGATAGCTTGACTTCTTCCTTCCCTATCTGGATGCCCTTGATGTCCTTTTTCTTCTCTGATTGCTATGGCAAGTACTTCCAGTACTATATTGAATAAAAGAGGTGAGAGTGGGCAAACTTGTCTTGTCCCTGATCTCAGGGGGAAGGCTTTCAACTTTTCCCCATTGAGAATGATGCTCGCTGTGGGCTTTTGGTAGATGGCTTTTAACTATCTTGAGGAAAGTCCCTTCAATTCCCATTTTCTGGAGTGTTTTAATCATGAACGGGTGCTGGAACTTGTCAAATGCTTTCTCTGCGTCTATTGATAGGATCATATGGTTTTTATTTTTTCTCTTATTGATATGATGTATTATGTTGATGGACTTGCGAATGTTGAACCATCCCTGCATACCGGGATGAATCCTACTTGGTCATGATGTATAATCTTCCTAATGAGTCTTTGGATTCTGTTGGCTAGTATTTTGTTGAAGATCTTAGCATCCGTGTTCATCAGGGAGATTGGTCTGTAGTTTTCTTTCTTTGTGTTGTCTCTCCCTGCTTTGGGTATCAGAGTGATATGTGCCTCGTAAAAGCTGTTTGGGAGTGTTTCTGTTTCTTCTATTTCCTGGAAGAGCTTGAAAGGACTGGCAGTAGGTCCTCCTTAAAGGTTTGGTAGAATTCACTAGGGAATCCGTCTGGACCTGGGCTTTTGTGTTTGGGAAGACTTTTTAATTACTGTTTCTATTTCCTCTATGGTGATAGGCTTCTTCAGGTATTGGAGGTCTTCTTGTTTCAGCCGTGGGAGGTTATAGGACTTCAGGAATTGATCCATTTCTTCTAGATTCTCATGTTTCACGGCATACAGGCTCTCAAAGTAATCTCTGATGATCTTTTGGATTTCTGTGGTTTCTGTTGTGATGTCACCCTTTTTATTTCTGATTCTGTTTATGTGGGTTCTCTCTTTCCCTGTCCTTACAAGTCTTGCCAATGGTTTGTAAATCTTGTTTATTTTTTCAAAAAACCAGCTCTTGGTTTCATTAATCTTTTGGATTGTTTTCTTGGTTTCCAACTCATTGGTTTCCTCTCTAAGTTTTATTATTTCCTTTTTTCTGCCTGGGTTGGGCTCCTTTTTGTTGGTCTTTCTCTAATGTCTTCAGCTGTGTAGTCAGGTTATTTCTGTGTGCCCTTTCTTGTTTCCTGATGAATGCTTGCAGAGCTATAAACTTCCCTCTTAACACGGATTTTTGCCGTGTCCCACAAGTTCTTATAGTTGGTGTCTTCATTTTCATTTGTTTCCAGAAATCTTTGGATTTCCTGTTTGATTTTTTTCTATGACCCATTTGTTGTTCAGGAGTGAGCTGTTCAGTTTCCAGGTGTTTGGTTTGACTCCCTGTTTCTGTGTATGGTTAACTTCCATTTTCAGTGCATCATGGTCTGAAAAGATAGCTGACACAATTTCTATTTTTTTTTATTTTATTGAGGTATGCTTTTTGGCTCAGCATGTGCTCTATCTTGGAGAATGGTCCATGTGCACTAGAGAAATATGTGTATTCAGCTTTTTTGGCATGAAAAGCCCTGTATATATCTACTAGCTCTCTTTCTTCCATTTCTTCCTTGAGGGCCAATATTTCCTTGGTGAGTTTCAGTCTTGTTGATCTATCCATCGTTGATAGAGCAGTGTTGAAGTCTCCAACTATTATTGTGCTACTGTCAATGTCTTCTTTGAGGTCTCTTAGCAGTTGTTTTATGTATTTTGCTGGCCCCTCGTTGGGTGCATATATGTTTAGCAGTGTAATTTCTTCCTGGTGTACATACCCCTTAAGAAATAAGAAATGGCCTTCGTTGTCCCTTCTAACCTTTTTCAGCCTGAAGTCTATATTATCTGATACTAATATGGCCACACCAGCCTTTTTGGAGGAGTTGTTTGCATGGAGAATGGTCTTCCAACCTTTGACTTTGAGTCTGTGTTTGTTCTGATCATTCAGATGTGTTTGTTGTAGACAGCAGAATGTTGGGTTCAATTTTTAATCCATTTTGTTACTCTGTGTCTCTTAATTGGTGCATTTAGACCATTGACATTGAGAGAGATTATTGTCATCGGATTTTGCGCCATCTTTCTGTTTTTGCTTGTTGTGCTTATGGGTTTGGTCGTATTACAGTAGACCCTTCAGTCCTTCTTTTAAAGTTGGCTTTGAGTCCATGAAGTTCCTGAGTTGTTGCTTATCCATGAAGTTGTGTATCTTTCCTTCATATCTGAATGTGAGTCTGGCCGGGTAAAGAATTCTTGGTGAGGCCTGCAGTTCATTGAGCCTTTTCACAATATCCCACCATTGTTTTCGGGCTCGGAGTGTTTCATCAGAGAAGTCTGCTGTAAATCTTAGAGATGTTCCTTTGTACGTGATTTCCTTCTTTGATCTTGCTGCTTTCAGTATTCTATCTCTATCTATAGTTTTTGTCATTTTAATTAAGATGTGTCTTGGAGTATTCTTGTTGGGGTTTCTTTTAGCAGGTATCCTACAGGCCTCCTGGATCTTGAGGCAAGTGTTTTTTAGTTCCGGGAACTTCTCAGCAATGATGGCTTTGACAGTTTCTTCTTCATCAGGGTTTTCTTCTTGCCCTTCTGGGACCTCAATGATCCGTATGTTGTTTCTTCTGGCTTCATCCCGATTATCTCTTGTTGTCTGTTCGGTAATTGTGAGTCTTTTTTTCTATCTTCTGGTGTTGTGTAGAGAATCTTTGGAACGTGTCTTCGAGATCATTAATTCTTTCTTCAGTAGCTATTATTCTGCTATGCTGGCTTTCCACTGTGTTTTTCATTTCATTTACCTCATTTTTAATATATGTCATTTCCATTTGCATTTTCCTCACTTCTTCTATCATGTCCTCTTGTATTTTATTGAGTTTGCATTCCATTGCTTCTTTGAATTCCTTATGACTCCTTAACATTTCTTTCCGAAATTCCTTATCAGAGAGGTTATACAACTCATTGGTGTTGCTTGGCTCATCTGGACTAGTGACTTCACTCACAGAGCTGGATGGAACTTTGCGTTGCCTTACCATTATGACTATTGTAGGTTGCAAATGTGGGGTCTTGGATGACAAGATAGTACAGTTAGTAGGTGTCTGGTCTGTTTGCGGGGTTTGGGTAGGTAGCAAGGATGTAGGAACCAAGTTTCACTGGTACCTCATGCAAGATAGGTAGTAAGAGGGTCGGCGCAGGCGCCGCGGTTTTGAGTTTTGGGATGATCCCGAGGCGCCAGCGCCCAAAGGGTCCAGCAGTGAAACCAAGGCAGTTCGCCTTGGTTCCCGTTGATGGAGTTTCTGCTTTTCCCTGGGGCAGTTTGGGTCCTCGGAGACGCAGGGGACACGCACACACCTGGGGGGAGATTTTCTGCTTTTACCTTTATATTCCTCAATCTCATTTAAATAGCATATGTGATTCCTGTGTAAGTTAATTTTCGTTAAGCATGATGGCACATCACTTTAATCTGAAATATAGAGCTATACTTTAGAACCATACCAGGGCCCAACACTGTGGCTCAATGAGCGATCATACCCAGCACCTAACATAGAACAAAAGAAAAGATAAAGATCAAGAAACAATATTTCCCTCGAAATGCCAATTGAGTCGAAGACAATGTTCTCTTTGCACCTTTGTCACTTGATTTTCATTTAATTTCTTATCAGCCTCATTGACAATATCGCGAGCAACAATGTCAATCCAATCAATTAAAGTGTTCTTTTTGTTCCTTAATTTATTCAAAGAATAAGTATCAAAAATATGTTACATGTAATTGCCATATTAGACACAGGAAAGCAGGAATGAAATTACAAGTACAATACTCTCAGGATGTAGGAAATGTAAACATGAATAGATGTAGTATGTGATATTTCTAATAATAAACTGAAAGGATTGTCTCTTCTTATTAGCTTTAATATTAATTTATTATATTATTTCTGTTATAGTTAGTAATATATTCCATATCATGCCAGTAGTCAAGGAATCAATGTGCAAGGAATATCACTTGATACCAGAGCACTACAGGACTAGAGAGATTGTACAGTGGGTATGGCACTTGCCTTGTCATGAGCAACCAAGGTTGGATCCCTGGCATCCCATGTATTTCCCCAAGCACTGCCAGAAATAATATCTAAGTGCAGAGTCAAGAATAACCCTTGAGAATCACTGGGTGTGGCTGGGGGAAATAAACACAAAGAAACACACATGCAAGAGAAACAAAACCTGTATTTTTATTCCTGCTGCTTCCCTCTGACCTCCTCATCTACCTGCTTAATGTGTGAAGTCTTGAAGCCTACGGGTTTTTGTGTGGCTCACTCCACAGCGCCAAATATTGTTACCCTTATGTGCAAATGATGCTACCTTTACTGCTAAGTGATCACCGACCGCAGCCACGTAGTGATGAAAGTTCAGTGTAACTGTTTTACTTTTTCCCAGAAACTGGTTAAGCCTTCTGGGCAAATATTAGGGGCTTTTCTGAGGGAAGAGAAAAACAATTCAGATTTCAACTTTCAAAGTTCACCTGCAGTGTATATTTTCTCATCCAGAGCAAGAATGCAGTATCTGAGAAATTATCGCACGAATAATCTCGCTAATGAGAGAGAAGAGGACTAGAATCATTTATTTGCTACGTTCACACCATAATTCACTTTCCTAATTACTTTTAATATACTCATTTACTTAATTTTCCTTTAAGCCCTTTCTATAAGCAGATAATACTCTCGATTTTAGTCTCATGAAATTCACATTCAAAAGGAGCCTTTTTGTTCCCTTAAAGTTTTAGGATTTTGTAGTAATAAAATATTTTCAGTTTCCCCTCCCATTAGTTTGCAAGGTATGCAGACTTAAGACAACAATTTAGTTCTGAACAGAAACTGCTCATTGCAGAAGAATATAGATAGATAAAGATAGATAAATGGAGCAAAAGAGAGAGATAGAGATAGAGAAGTAGAAAGAGGAATAAATAGAGCTAGATGGATGGATGGACGGATGGAGAGATGATAGGCAGATAGACAGACAGACAGACAGGTAGATAGGTAGGTAGGTAGGTAGGTATTTAGACAGACAGACAGACAGACAGACAGATAGATAGACAGATAGACAGATAGACAGATAGACAGACAGACAGATAGACAGACAGACAGACAGACAGACAGACAGACAGACAGACAGACAGACAGACAGATAGATAGATAGATAGATAGATAGATAGATAGATAGATAGATAGATAGATAGATAGATAGATAGATAGATAGATAGATAGATAGATAGATAGATAGATAGATAGATAGATAGATAGATAGATAGATAGATAGATAGATAGATAGATGATAGATGATAGATGGATAGAAGGATAGAGAGATAAATATTCTGTTCTCATAAATGAGCTAAAATCTACAACTTCCCTAAGATACCAGTACATAACAGGGAATCCAGAAATTCAGGCTGATCCTTTGACTCATTAGAAAACAAAACGCAGGCACCAGAGCAATAGCACAGTGAGTAAGGTGTTTGCCTTGCATGCACCCTACCCAGATTCGATCCCAGGCATCCCATATGGTCCCCGAGCACCGCCAGGAGTAATTCCTGTGCAAAGAGCCAGGAGTAGCCCCCTGAGTGCTGCTGGGTGTGACCCAAAAAACAAAAAAAAAAATTCCTGCAAAAACATTTATATACATTCTGTTTAGTTTTCAAATCAGTTCACATTTGAAAAATAGAAAAGAAGGCATTTTATGTAATTTATTTGAACCAAGCTATAAATGTGTGCTGTGAATGAAAATCAAAACAATATCTAGGACAATACACAGACAGGACAATCTTTTCTAAAAATTCACTGGACTGGTAATTGAGGGAAGAGGAAGCTGTGGAAATAACAGGGTCCAATTGGAACCCTTCCTGGGATTTTGTATTGGTGACATTGTGTACATGCATATGTGCCCCTGTGTGTGAGCGTGTGTGTTGTGTGTGGTGTGCCTGTGTGTATGGGTGCCTTTGTGAGTGTGCAGTGTGTGTGTTGTTTAAATAAATGAGTTTTGAAGCATCAAAATTTTACCCAAATACGATAATCTCTGTACCAAAGAGTAGAAATCAAGACCACAGTTGGAATTAGTGATTACTAATGTTTAACATCCTAAATACAACATTTCAGTTCTGTTTACACTTGACAACCAGTTTGTTATCAGACATTGTTTTAGTAATATTGAAACACTTAAGTGTTCAAGAACTTTATATACATTTTTGTTGTATTTTTTCACAATTTTTACCTAAACAATCAATTTGGTAGCTGCAGAGAATTACTGTTTTAAGAAATGCAAACCTGGTTCCACATTCCCCAAACTGTAATGTATTCTGTGAATATGTATTATATTCCTTATAAAAGTGTTTATAAGATAGAGAAATTGTGTATGCTATTCCACTCTCTTCATCTGTGAAAAGGAACTCTAAGTAGCTTTGGATCTCAGTTTACTTCTTGTCACTTATTCCTTCTAGTCTCAGTGTTTTCTTTTTGTCAAATGAGGATAAGACTAACTAACCCATATGTGGTTTTGAGAATTAATTTAGCTAATATTTTAACGAACCTAGATCAGTACTTGATATGAAAGGAAACTATAAGTTTTAATCATCTTTGGGATAGCAATATGTCTGGGCCCAAAGATTATTTTGTGGGTTACATTTCTAGGGGGAAAAAATTAAGGGAATGTTTTCTTTCTTCTTGAGTTAATTTGCAAGTTATATGGAGCATGTTTATGGTATTATAGTTTAGAATTGTTGTGTGTCATATTCCAATTTTAGGGGAAATACTGTTGAAACAGTATTTCCTTAGCAATCACTGTAGCAATCACTATTAAATATAAAGGACTCTATGAATCTCATCTTCTCAATTTATCTTAACCATCATTCATATCTTTTATCTGAATTTTTCATTACACTAAACTACATATCACTTACATTTGAATTAGATGTACATAGCCAAGTCACTAGGTTTGAAGACTAGTAAGAGGATAAATAACTTGTATCACTTGTATCACTTGTCTTCCTGTTGTTCATTGATTTGCTCAAGCAGGTTCCAGTAATGACTCCATTCGTTAAGAATGAGGTCCATTATTGTTACTGTTTTTGGCACACTGAATACAACAAGGGTAGCTTGCCAGGCTCTGCTGTAGCACTGGGTACATCCCAGGGGGCCCAGTCTTTTTCTGTGTCGAACCATCACCCATTCAAAGCCCATGGGGCAGAGCCCTGGGGTTGTAGATAAGCCTGTCTCCTGTCTGTCACCTGCTGATGCAGCAGGGCACCACAGCCACACCTGCAACACCTTGAGGGGTAGGATAGATAACAAATCAAGAAAAACAATTGAAATATTAATAACCATCTAAAATGTAAAACTTTGCATGAATTTTTATTTTGAGCTTATATATTAGTTTCTTCAGTGATTAGTAATTACAGCTCCAGTAAATGCAATGTCAGCTAGAAACATATTTCTTAGCCTTTTGAATTTAAAAAGTCATACACTCCAGCTGCCTGTTAATATATGATCACATAGAAAGTATATAAAAAGGACTACACAATGAGCAAAAACATCTGGCAACTCTTCAAAGGTATTATCATCATCACTTGATGTTTTGTGTGATAATGGTAAATTAAAACAAATTTATGTTTGCTTACCTATTGTGTAGGTGCTGCATAATTCTGTCTAAAATTATTAGATACTTACAATTTCAACAATAAATCTCTCAGAAGTAGACTCCTATTCTTCTGTCCTATAATTTAGTAGGATTTCACATCAGTTTCTAGTAAATGTGGCTCCAAAATGCCAAGATCCTGAGAGATCATATATTTTATAATCTTATGCCCTTAAAATTTTATAATTTTTATTATAAAATTGCAATCATAATTTATCATCTCTTTATAACTTAGAGTTAATATTCCAATATATTGATTTATATTATAATTTATATTAATATGTGACAATTCATCAATCAAAGGATTTCATTAAAATTGATTTATTATAGCTTTTAAGGTTTGCTGACAAAATTGAAGCTTTAATAAAAGTAGCACTGTTAATGAACTGAAATGTTTTTTCCTAACATTTATATCTAAAAAATATCCACTGAAAAACACTTCTGTTTAATTTCAACAACTATTGCTATGACCTTTTCATTTTTAAGTTGAAGATAATGGCAATTTTAAGTCTACCTAGTTATATAAGCATATGTGATTCCTGGAACCACATATGGTCTTCTGAACACTACCCTGAGCTCAAAGCAGAGTTTGGCCCAAACGCATAAAGGGAAACTAAAACAAAAACAATTGTTTCATTATTTTGCTTTAAATGTATCATTCATACTTAATAATTCTGAGTTTTATAGACAAACTGCACAGCAGAGCCTGGCAAGCTACCCGTGTTATATTTGATATGCCAAATACCAGTAACAATTATAGACCTCATTCCCATGATCTGATGGAATGGTTTGAGACTTTTTATGTTCCTGGAGCTAGCATATGCCCTTGGGCTACACCAGCATGTGACAGGATATATGGAGATGTTACTGGTGCCTGTTCGAGCAAATCGATGATCAACGGGTAGACAAGTGATAGACAAATTTATTTTCAAGATGAATACTGAAAATAGGTGATTTTGTTTCATATGCAAGTAGGTGTTCTATGAATAGATCATGAAAATCATGAGAAAGGTCTTCCTTTCTTTGATTGGCAGAAAATTATGGATTAAATTTATAGTGTTACACATTTAGTTTAGTGCTTATAACATGATAGTTTCTCCTCTCTGAAATTTTTGTTCTCATCATTAATGGGCACTGATGGAGGGATTGGTACTGGAACACTGTATGATTGAAACCCAAATATAAACACTATGTAACTGTATATCTCATGGTGGTATAATAGTATTTTTTTAAAAGTCGAAACAAAAGAAAAAGAAAATAACTTCAATCCATTTAGTTGGTGATAAATAAAGAAGTTCCTGTGCAAGAAAAAAAAGAATTAGAATTTCATTCAGTTCTGAGTGTGTTCAGTCAGTAGAGAGGACTAATAGCAAGTACAAAACCACGTTGAAATCTGAAAGACAGAGATATATATAAAAATAATTCTACATTAATTTGAAAATCTGGTTCAAATATTTGAGCAAATAAATACATTTATAGAGGTACACCTCTTTTTCATAATATCCAGAAGTAATTAATAGAATATGAAGGCAGGACTGAGGATTAAGGAGATAGTACAATATTCATAAGACTCTTACTTTACACCAATTTTCTGTTTCTTGAAAATTTCCATTTTATTTGATCTCCCTTTGATATTTAGAGGCAGCCTTTAAAATATCTTGTGATCCTCAAAGACTAATTGTTGCAGTACACTATTGCCCAGAGCCTCTGCACCTTGCCTGAAATCACCTCCTGCAGGTCTCTTTGTAAATATAGGGGCAAGAAAAGAGTTTGAATCTGTGACTTTATGTGGCAGAATATTTTACCATATATTCTATGTTAGCAGGTATAAATATTTTCTCTCATGCTATCACAATCATTGTGGGACTAGACAGATCCTACCATTATACTTACCTGGCCACGCTGGATCTCTAAGTAATTAGACCATAGAGAAATGCTGTTTGCCTCCAGGCAAGCAAGTGTGTCTCTCTAATAAGTCTAAAGGCTAATATACAAAACAACTATGAAGTAAAATGAGAATCTTGTGAAGGCTTGGAGAAATATATACCTGGTTATGTAATATCCATTGGCACAGATGCATGCCTTTGTATTCTGAGATACAGTTCATCTTAGATGCCCCGCCATCTACCAAGGACCTACACCCTTGACTCGAGCAATAGTAACATTTCATGGAACCAGGTGAGGTCCTGGGAAAAGTTACCTGAGGGGGTTGACCCTAACTGCTTTCTGTTGATGTGGGCTGGTCACATGTCAGGGAACGCCACCGGGGTCACCGACAGTGTCAGGACAGAAGTTCTCTTCTACCTCCGAGGATGCCAGGGGAACAGATGAAGACTCACAAGTCTGGTGCAGTTCAAAAAGGCTTTTAATAGTACAAAAGCTCTTCCACAGCACTTCAATATGATGAACAAACTCTAGCTCTGGTCCGAACTTAGACCATACAAAAGAGCCTAAGTCTCCCACCAAAGAGAGAGAGGATCTCACCCAAGATAAGTCCTACCCAGAAGAAGGAGCTAAAGGCCAAAGAGCAAAAGCCAAAAGCAAAAGGCCGAGGAGCCAAAAGCCACAGGAGCCAAAAGCCGAAAGCTAAAAGGCTCAAAGCCGGCGAAAAGGCCAAAGGGGCCTCAAGGCAGTCCCCTTATATACACCAAAGTAATACAGGGGAGGGTCGTGTCAACAAAGAACTCTAAACAGAGTGTAGTGCCACACCCTATTGCAGGTATAAACAAAGGTTATGCCAAGGACTATTCCCGAGATTATCTCTTATGTAAAACTCTGGAGAGAGAGAGAGAGCTGGTATAAAGTAATACATCTTAACTTCATGAGCTTCATGTAATCTAGATGGTACCCACAAGGTCCTTCTTATTATTATCTGCACCAGGGTGATTCTGAGTATCTTGTTCTCGTGTACTGAAAGGGTCACACTCGCCTGCTTAGAGCAAACTAGTATGATCCTTCCTATAGTCTTCCTATAGTCTCAGCGTAGCCAGGGTGGTAGTCTCCTGGTAAATTCTAACTGTCCCACACTAGGTGCAGTGGGTATAAAGATGAGCTGTGCCCAGTCTAGAAAACATAGAAGTCTTAGTAGATGTATAAGTCAGAAGTTATTCAGTCAAGATGACTTCTGTAACTGCCACACCCTCTAGCAGTGTTTACATAGAAGAGAGGTCTCATTAGAATGAATCTTGGCTTAAATAGATTAAGCTGGGAGTGGGCAAAACAACAAAGATTAGCTAAACCTGTCCTCCAACAGTCACATAACTTTTTTATAACTGAAAAGTTAGAAAAGCTGTAGCGTGCTTTCTTCCAGCCTCTTTGTCTTCCCACCCCCCCCCCGGCTTTTGCCTTTTTCGCCTTTTCGCCTTTCTGCCTCTGCTCTCCTCCTCTCTGTTCTTTTCCCTGTTGGACCTTAGCGCATGGTATTGTTCATCTTGGCCTAGGATTCTAAACATATACGTGGCAGGGACCCACATATATGGGCCCCAGCCCATATACGTTTAAGAACCTAAAATCTGGGATTTTCCTATTGTTAGATTGTATACCAGAACGAGTGTGAGTAAAACCTTTTGAAACTTTGCCTGATTTTTGTGTCTCCATCTGCCAGCCACTGATTCCCTGGGGCAGAAGGAAATCCCTATACCCTGCTTTGGGATTTTGTCAGGGTGCCAAGCATAGCCCAACAATTTATATTTTAAAGTAATTTTTCACTAAACTCACTAAAACTTCTGTTCCTGAAAGAGCTTTTTGGTATTAATATTGCTGGCGGAATTCAACTTGGTACTATAGTTAATTTTCATGTATTTAAATATTGGTCTCCTCCACTACTCAGGTTTGTCACAGGAATTATTTTGTAGTTTTATTAGAAAATTTTGGCTCACTATGATAAAAAAAAAATGGAAATTTTATAGAAGTGTGTTAGGTTCTCATGAATGATAATATAGAAATCCCTTAATGTTGGTAATATTTTTATTTATATTTTAATTGCGCCACAGTGAGATATACAATTACAAAGATGTTCATGTTTGGGTTTCAGTCATACAGTGTTCCAGCACCCATCCCTCCACCAGTGCCCATTTCCCACCACCAATGTCTACAATTCCCTCCCCCTTCTCCAGCCGCCTCTATGGTAAGCCCTTTTGACTCTTCTCTCTTTCTCTTTCTCTCACTCTCTCTCTTTCTCCTCCTCCCTTCTTTTACACATTGTGGCTTGCAATATATACATTTAGAGGTTGTCATATCTATCTATCTATATCTATATCTATATCTATATCTATATCTATATCTATATCTATATCTATATCTATATCTATATCTACATCTACATCTACATCTACATCTACATCTACATCTACATCTATATCTACATCTACATCTATATCTATATCTATATCTATATCTATATCTATCCCTTTGCCTACATTCAATGCTCAGTTCTATGCTGGTATTATTTTCAACAACTACTAGTACACTGTTCCTTTCTGTCTTGCCTAACTTCTGACTCCCACACATTTGCAGTAGATTCCACCCACTTATAAGACCTCCTGATCCATGTTTTTCCTGGCCTTAGATATTGGTACCATGCTATTTATTTTATATTCCACAAACAAAACGCAGTCATTCTATATCTGTCCTTTTCCCCTCTAGCTAATTTTACTTACCATGGTCCTTTCCCATGTCCCACCATTTATAGGCAAATTGCAAAACTTTACTTTTCCCTAACAGCTGAATAGTATTCCATGTACCACAGTTTCTTTTATCCAGTCTTCTGTTCTCAGGCACTCTGTTGTTTCCAAATTCTGACTATTGTGAATAGTGCTTCTATGAACATAGAAGTGTAGATGGTGTTAATGTTGGTAATATTTAATGTTACGCCTCA